>SOPF01023548.1:26562-37069 GCA_012979155.1 Hypericum perforatum
TTATATGAATAATCCTAATAAGAAGCAGAAAGTCGCAAGAGGGAAAAAAAGATTGTCAGGAGCTGATCAGTTTACTGAAAGCGTGAACAATTTAAGAATGAGCATGAAAGAAAGTATGGAGAGCAGGAGTATTTCGTTGAAATATACTTTTGGCGACAAACCTGGATGCAGCATTCAAGAAGTTATGGCAGATATACTGACTTTACCGGGCATAGAAGAGTATGGAGAAACGCATATGTGGGCAAGTACGATCATGGAACAAAAGGCAAAAAGAGAAATGTATATGACACTCAAGTGTCCCCAAGGAAAAATGAATTGGTTAAGACATCAGATGCATATAGTTCGTATGACCATGTTAAGCGGTGGACCTCCTGACTTTTAGAGATTTAAGTTAGAAATTTTATATTATGTTCTTAAATAATTAATTTTATATATTTTTAATGTTCTAATGATAGTATTTATGAAGTTCAATAAATATTTTACATGTTTTAATTTATTCTTTTATTTGTCGAACATATAATTTTTGTTAGGTACATATTTAAGAAGCAATGGAAGCTGTTCAAGAAATAGAAGCAACCGAGGTCGACGAAATGTTAGAGATGATTATTGTTACAGTTGAAGGTTTATCAGATCATTATCGAAAATATATGAATAAGCAACCCTGCATGGACTCTTTTCAAACAGGATATGTGTGGTTACTAGAATTAATCAGAGGCAATGAGAAACGAGTCATAAACATGTTTCGAATGGACAAGGACACATTGCTAAGTTTATGCACTGAGTTGGAAGGAAAATATGGATTGATGGCTTCCAATAATATTTCAATATTGGAGAAAGTTTGTATGTTCTTATATCAGTTGGCTTTGGCAACATCAAATCGACAAGTTCAAGAACGATTCCAACATTCTGGAGAGACTGTTAGTAGAAATTTTCATATAGTATTACATGCAGTGCTCCAATTATCATCAGATCTTATAAGGCCACACGATCCAGCATTTACTACGATTCCACCAGAGATACTGAAGGATGAGAGATATATGCCTTATTTTAAGGTAATTTCTTAGCATAAATTATATTATATTTAAAAGATATATTATAAATACTGATCGCCTTCAAATTTTTCATAGGAGTGTATTGGAGCAATAGATGGAACGCATATACATGTTGTTGTATCTGCACAAGATGCACCGAGATTTATTGGTCGAAAAGGGATAGCAACTCAAAATATAATGGCAGTATGTAGTTTCGATATGCAATTTATATTCGTGTTAGCAGGATGGGAAGGCACAGCCCATGATGCCAGAATTTTTCGACAAGCTTTGTCTAGGGAAGATTTTAATTTTCCTAAACCACCACCAGGTAAACATCTTGAAATTTTTTATGTATATAAATAATAACTATATTTGTTTGGATTAATTTTTTTTTCAATATTGTAGGCAAATATTATCTTGTAGATGCCGGATATCCCCAAATGCAAGGATTTCTTGGACCTTATAAAGGAATTAGGTACCACTTACCTGAGTTTCAACGATAGTGGACCAAAAGGGCCTAAAGAGATGTTTAATCGATGGCATTCGTCTCTAAGAAGTTGTATTGAACGTATATTTGGAGTGTGGAAAGCGAGATGGAAAGTATTAAGGGTCATGCCACCATTTTCTTTTAAGGTTCAAAGAAATATAGTGGTAGCAACGATGGCGCTTCACAATTATATTTGAAGGAAGGCATTGGATGATGTTGTTTTTACTAGAATTGAGCAATATCCAGATTTTGTACCCATCGATAACTTAGCTGGAGAAGAACATACTGAAATGAGTGATGATATCGTAGGAGATGGATTGGGCATTATGAATGTATTGCGAGATCAAATAAGAGATGCATTAGTACAAAATAATAATTAATTTTATTTATTATATATTAATAAATGGTGTTTATTAGTCAATTACCCTTATAAGTAATTTTACAACTCAACAGCAACAGCTAATGCTAATTTACCAAACACTTTTGCAAAAATCGGGTATCAGCTATTAGCTGAGTACTATCAGCCAACAGCTGATCCGCTGACAGCCAACAGCTAACAGCTAAATTTCATCAGCCGTACTAAACAGACCCTTAATATACTGGATCACATTAGAATTTGGAAGTTAAACGCTCATGAACCGAAATAGTACAATAATGTGTGAATTCCAAAAAAAATTATGACTTTTTTTGACAAAAAAGTTTGGAGTTGTATATGAAATTATAAATTTATAAAAAGGTAGTCAATACCCAATTAGTTGCAATGTATATTTTGCTATCCCTTGTGTTGTTCGTGCATGATGATAACTCAAAAACTTTCCAATTCCAACAACAGGGGAGAGGGTAACGAGAAATTTGACGAGGATGGTTGTTCTGGTATGGTGTTTTACTGTTCTGATCTTGGTCCAAAGCTACACCGCTAATTTAACGAGTCTCCTAACAGTACAAAAGCTCGAACCTAGTGTCAACAAGCTGGGTGACCTAATCCAGAACAAAGAGAACGTGGGATACGAGCCAGGTTCTTACATGGAGGGCTTCCTCAAGGGCTTAGGATTCAAGGAGTCCAATCTCGTCATGTTCAAATCCGCCGAGGATCTCCATAGGCTTTTCCAGTTGGGCCCTCGAAACGGCGGCGTCGCCGCTGCGTTCGACAACGCATCCACTGTGAAACTATTCATGTCACAGTATTGCAACGAGTACGCCATTGTCGATCCGACCTTTCAAACTGATGGATATGGATTTGTAAGCAAATCCCTTCATTTAAGAAAAAAAATAATTTCACCTTCGCAGACTATTTAAAATTCTGGTATCGTAAAATTCCATTAAAAATTTATATCCTACAAAGAGAATAATATAAAGTTAAAAAATATTTATCTTATTTTATAAGTACGCAAAATCCACACATTCATTGACATATTTTTTCATTGAAAAAATATGAAAAATGTCGTTGCGCAAAGAACTCTTGTGTCAAGACATTTTCCGCAGTCAAAGTCTATGAAAATTTAGATTCTTTGAACTTTGTTTGAAATATCATATTATTAGTTTAACTTATTTATAAGGATAAAAAATATTCATACAAGATTCTAACTATTATAACTATTTATAATTGGTCAGAATTCTTATACCAACTTTTTTGAAATTTTCAATTGCATACTTTGCAGGTATTTCCAGACGAGTCTCCTTTGGTGTCTGATATTTCCAGGGCAATCCTAGAACTCAAAGAGAACGGTAAGATGAGTCAAATTGAGGACAAATGGTTTGCCAACGAAAAAAATTGTCCGGACTCCAACACATCCTTCAATTCTACCGCCCTAGGCGTCGGAAGCTTCATGGGGCTATTCATATTAGCCGGAGTAGCATGTATCTTTGCTCTTGTGAATTCAGTTGTTTTCGTGGAATTAATGTGAAATCAGTTGTTGGTAAATTGAAATCACTTCAAGGTTGAAATATTGCCCATATACTTCCCAGGAATACGTTTTATCTCAGGGTTATAATATTTTGACGGTTTTTTCTTGGTTTTTTTAATATTTTATTTTATATTTTGCTGTTCGAATAGTGTGTATTTGCATTGTGATCCGACTGCTCTTTTATTTTAGTATCTTTTTTCTATTGAATTTTACCGAATCAAGATTTTACGAAAACCACGGTTGGAATTCGAGCACACTTTGTGAATAGTTAAAATGATCAAAATCGGTGAAAGATTTAGCTTTAGCTGGTTAAAATATTATTTTGTATATTAATTCATTTTGTGATAGAATGAACTAAGTTAAAAACTTTATGTAATTAGTATAGTGATTTATGAACTTTGTACTTTCTAATTTTTATTAATACAATACTTCAATTTATAAAAAAAAATCGGGTGTACACTTTGTATCAAGGGATTCAACGCTCATTTTTTCCTTTTATAGATGATTTAGCTTAGAATGTGCCAGGTCAAGCAAACTTTACTATCCCGTTATTTTACTGATCGCTTATTAAAGTTCCAAATCTTAATAAAATATTTATCTTAAAAAATAACTGAAATAATTTCACGTTTAATGGGCCAATCAGTATACGTGTGCTTTCCCTGGAAATTCAAAATGGCTTACATGGGCTGGACTACTGGCGCCGGCATTCATTGAGATACGATGAATTGTTACACATTCAAATTCAGAAAAATAATTGAAACAAAACTTGATAAAGAAAATTATGCAATTATTTTCTGATATAATTTCGCTTAAAATTTGAAATAAAATCGATTACATAGAATTTCGAATAGTACGTAGTTTTAGACCAAAACACTGTCATTTACTTTAATGATAAGTTGTTTCATGTGGTGAGCGAGGCAAGTAATTTCACATTCAAGGGAGGTGGGGCACATGAGTTGCACGTTAACCAAAACTTCATTATCTGAAGGGTTACAAGTTTTGTAAATGCTTGAACGTTTTAGCCTTGAGGTCTTTGTTAAAACTGCAGATTCTTCAATATGCTTCCACGTGGGGCCAATATCCCGTCAGAGAGTTGATACGCCATTGCTTAATCTAGGTTATAGTCCAAGAAATAAGAAGGCAACATAGCACCATTAACTGATCACCAGTTTCAGACAAGAACGATCCTAGTTCTTTAGGACCTTCAGATGAAATATAACGGCCGGGACATGGATTTTTTAGAATCTCATATCGGTTGGTTAGTGCGAGTAGAATAAACAAGTTAAGAAATGTTGAAACTTCACAAACTCGTATCAAATAGGGGCGGATGCATGTAGGAGATTATGAGGGTAATTGTCCCCGCTTCAATTTTATTTTTGTTTGATAACTACGTATATTTTTTTATGAATGTTTTTATTAAAATTAAAAATTGAACTCACTAAAAAATTAATAAACCTACAAATTATAACCAAATCTAAAAAATTATGCATTTTTTATATTGTCATTACTTCCCAAATTTTTTAACTCCGTTCTTGGTATCAGAGCGGGTTGATCTCGTGCTGATTTGTGTATTCACACAATTCTATTTTCGCACATTTGCAAAGTCAAAATCTATGTAATCTTCGACTCAATAAGTCTTGTTTGAAAAAGCGTTTTGAAAATTTCACATCAATTAATACAAATAAAATGTATTAATTTTTAGGTGTTAAAAATCCACCAAACTATTTTCCTAAGATTTTAATTCGAATACAGATATTCTATGTATCTACGGGTGAATAGGTGTAAGTAGTGACAAAAACTTCATCGGCACTGAATGAACGGGCTGAAAGAGCAGCCGGCAACGAAGTCGTCTTCGTTAATATTACGTCGCACGCCAATGTCAGAAGATACCATTCCTGAGACGATTGCCTAGTGATGAAATGGGATCTTCACTAATACGCGTCATTTCTGGACTGGATTGTACTAAAAATCGTTTCTACCTTGTAGAATAGGTTAGCTTACGGAACTATATAATATTGTATGTCTTTTATTTTCTTCGTTCACTATTTGTTATGGATATTCTATATATCCGGTTTATGCTTCTGCTCCCCTAACATGTAACCTATATAATACATTGGCAGAGGCGAGACGAGATGAAGAGGAACAACAATTTGCTTCCCATAGTTAGTGTTCATAGCCACCTTGCAGCAACAACAATAATAATAACACAACTAGTCCTAGAACTAGTAGTGCTGTTCGGGTGAATATAGTGTTAGTATATATGTCCTAGAGACAATCTAGATAAGACATTGTACTTGATCAATATTCAGTTGTAATATTAATTTGATTAATAATATTTGGCATTACATAAAATGAATATATTATTTGATTGTTTGCATATACTCATATTTATGTTCCCATGAACTTATGTTGTTATTGAGAATGTGAGATCTCAGATAATGGTAATATAGTTCTTAAATAGCCCCAATCGATGATCATCGAGAATGGAATATCGATGATGTAATGGAGATTGGTGTGCGATCTGTATCATATCCTTAGAGGTTGTAGTGGTTCTCACAACTACGAGATACTAGGTATTTCATGATGGATGCACAGGTACTTTGGAGAGTATTGGTATACCCAGTCAAGAAATTGTTTGGTATAATCTATTTACGTATCTACGGAAATATCAGTTTGTGGAGTAGTGTAATAGTCCTTTGACTTGAGGTCAATACACATAGCATGCACGGAGTGATGAACCTTAACCATGATCGATGTTTGCACTCTTAACGGGGTAGATATGGCATGTGTTAGGTACACCACGAAGTATATGTGCGTGGTAGTTGAGCCAAGAATAGGATTCATTTCTCGAATAGACTTGGAGAGAATACTTGTCTTCTCATAATTAATTGGATTGTAAATCATTGGTCAATGTCAGTCTTTTTAAGAATGGTGTCTGAAGTGACAGTATGATCAATTAATAGAATGAGATAATATGATTAAGTTATCAGAACAGACACGTAATCATGTTCTAGACTTGATCAAGTATTTGTGAATGAAAGGACCATACCACTATGAGTTTTACATTACAGGTAGTTGCAATATCCTTGCAACGTACCTTATATATTGAGATAGTCTGGTTTATTGTCTAGGGTTAGACTAAGACCATTAGTTTGACTAAGCGCTCGATATATAAGGGCCTATAGGTCACACAACACTAGTATTAATTACGAATTAAAGTTGGATAAATTAAATATTGATCTGATCAAGAATATTTAATTTATAGAGAAATATTGAAATTCTATTAGATAGAATTATATTTAACTAAATTGGATTTAATTAAATATAATATATGTGTATTTAATTAAGTTAGATTTAATTAAATAGTACATATATAAGTGTGTATATATATATATCATGTTGGACATGTTGGTTTGACCATGTTGGTTCAACCATGTTGGTTTGACCATATTGGTTCGACTATTGAAATATTGGTTTGGTTTTATATAAAGGAAATAGAAAGGGGAGGGAGGAAACATAAGTGCTTATGTTTTCATCTCCTCCTTTCCTTTAAATCAATTAATTGATGAATTAAGTGGAAACCAGCAATGGTTTTCACAGAGACTAATTAATTGATTAATTAGTTAATTAATTAATAAACCAATTTTATTTCTACTATATATAGGGCTATTCGTTTTAGTTGAAAATGTACCAAAAACTCCACATAGAGAATTTGATTCTCATACATTTCTCTAGAATTATCTTCGTCAAGAATTGTCCTAGCAAATTTTTCGAAAATATCAACTAGTATAATTCGTAGACTAGTACTACGTGGATACCATAGTAGAGGAATTGCTCAACGACAGAGACTTGGTCACAAAGAGTTTGGAACTTCAAAGCACTGTAAGCAACCTCTTTCAATTTAATTATCGCAGATTCGATTATGTCATTTATATACAGTCATATCAGATATATTTTGTTGGTTAAAATTAAAATTTTAACTTCCGCTGCATTATACTTGGAGTATGATTTTTCAGAAAATCCAACATATAGGGCTAGTGTTTGATGAGTTGGAAGGTAAAGAAGGGGAATGTGTTTTCTGCACTTTGGCTTGTTTCTCTTTTTTAGTTTGATTCTTCCGCTTTTCTTGCTTTATTTTTTGGGTAAATTACATCTGGCCCCCTGTAGTTTGGCATATTTAAGGCTCACACCCCCGTTTTTCGCAAACCGAAAAACCCCTACTGTTCAAAATAATTGTATAATTTTCCCCCTCTCGCCGGAATCGGCATTTTTTCTGACGAGAAGGTACGGAAAAAGACTAAAATACCCGACAAACATAATCATCTTCCTCCTCCATCCTTCCTCCCCGACACACAGCCCCGGTCCCAAGCTTCGCAACAACACTGGTCAGATTAACCTTCACCGGAAATCTAACATTTCATCCACCGGAAAACCAGAGAGAAAGGAACCTGTGGCGATCTCAGTAGAGAGAGAGAGAGATGGATCGCCACTTTTTGAAGACACGCCAATGCCGTCCTCGAATTGACCCTTGCTAGCAAGTTTCCCGGATACCCATCCGCTTTCAATTTTCCGATTTTGTGTTCCTTTTTGGCTTTTTGAAATATAATTGGGTTTCTTTTGTTTTCGGAGTTGGGGGTTTCTTCTCTGTTGAACCACTGGGATTTTTATTGCCTGAGGTCCTTGGATTCAACTTCCTTGGCGAGGATGATAGTCAGAGCCAAATTTGTCGGAAGAACCCCGGCGAGGAGTCCGACGACGAAGACATCGGCTGGAGGTAAAGTAAGCCGCTTGCTTTAGTAGGCGATTCCGGATGGCGATCTTGTAAGATGATCCACCGACGCCAAAGGGGGTTGGGGAGTGAGAGAGGACGAGTGGCAGGGGAAGCAAAAAAATGGCGTTGGTGCGCGGCGGAGGGAGGCTGGTGGTGTGGGAATAAGGTTTGAGATTAGGGATTGTTAGGGCTGGTGGCTATTGTGTGCCTCCTAGTTAGGGTGGTCTCGATCTCCATTGGAGAATGAGGAAAAAAGCTTTGAGGAAGGAGAAGAAGAAACAGAGGTCTGGGTTTGGGTTTTTTGTACCTTCTTCTTCGACATCGATGGCGGCTCCCTCAAATCTATCTTCCGTGACTTCGCTGGCTTCACCCAGTTCACCATCGAGCATAACCCAATATCTAGCCGCCTCTACCTTTATTTATTTATTCATTTATTTTTTAAACGAAGAAGAAGATGAATAGTGTGCTAGTGAAGAGGAGGTTGGGCTTCGTGGGGAAGAGGATTACGTGGTAAGAGGAAGAATTTTTTCTGGGTTTCTGGGTTTGAAAAAGAAGAAGAAGAAGGAGGAGGAGGTTCCTTCGGTGATTTAGTTTTTTTTGTTTGATTTAGTTTTTTTTTGTGATTTAGTAGAGGGGCATTTTAGTCTTTTCCTGTGCCTTCTCGCCGGAAAAAATGCTGATTCCGGCGAGAGAGGGGAAATTGTACAATTATTTTGAACAGTAGGATTTTTTAATCGGTTTGCAAAAAACGGGGGTGTGAGCCTTAAATATGCCAAACTACAGAGTGCTAGATATAATTTACCCTTATTTTTTCCATGGGTCAGGGGAGCTTTTTGTTCCGGAAATTAGGGATAAGGGTATAGGACTTGAGAGCACACGGTTGCATTTTGGATTAAATTTTTCTGAGAAACTAGTTTGGAAGCTTTCATGGATGAAGAAGAAGAAGAGGGGAGAGAGGAGAGATTTTTAAAATGTATAAAAAACTATAGGATTGAAAAGGATATTTAGATCCATTGGCAACTCAGCTATCTAATGGATTAACGAAATACTAGGTGGCGTGTCATGTCAGCGTGCAAGTGACGTCGTTTTTAGATTTGGGGTCAATTGTGGGCCGAGATGCCGCCCGAGCCTAAGGCAAAAAACTTGAAAATCACATGACTAAAAAGTCGTTTCCAAAATACAGGATCTGATAAAAAAAAACAAATAACCATATGATTATCTATGGACTTTTTCTTTGAATATATATAAAGTTTTTACTTATTAAAAAATGTAATGTTCAGCGTAATTAAATATTAGACCAGAATTATGTAGCTTTCACCCATCATTGGGTGCTTGATTCTTTTCCAATTCATTTGCTGATCCTTTTTCTCGTGGCTTGTTGAAGTAGAGAGTTGCCGAGACTGAATTATTGACCAAGTTTCCATATGGAGGTAAAGCATTTGTTTTCTGTCTGCTTTTGGCTGTGTTGTAGATGTATTATATTTTCTATCGTCGAGCAGAACTCTGAGCATTTGGTTCACTTTTTTTATGTCTATTGTTCAGGAGTGGTTCGGAGGCCGGAGTTCATCTATGGAACTCGCACTGTGGGGAGTGTGAAAGTACCTCTTGGTGTAATTGGCTCCCCATTAGAGATGGTACCTTCTCAAGCGACTCGATTCCATTTAGTTACGGTAGTGTCTTCCATTGAAATGTTAGGCGTCATTTCTAATGGGCATTTAAGGTTTTTGAGCTCCATTATGTGGCGTTTGGAAAGATATCTACCCAGTCGAATCGTTCTAACTTTCCATAGTTACATGTATTGTCATTTTTTGTTGTCGCCTGCCTTCATGTTTATCAAAATCTCTGTTCGAGGGTTAGAATCCTCAGCTTCCCTTTTCACGAGTTTCAATGGGCAACCTCCATCTCGTCTAAGATAGTAAATCTAAGAGGTATCGCTTATTATGTACAAGTGTTGTAAATACTTCAATGTTTAACCTTTGACGTATTTTGCTAAAAGCTTTTGTAAAAAACTGCAGGTACTTCAACATGCAAAACCTCTGAACCAGCTTCTGCTCGTGGGGCCATTATTCACTCCCCCGGTAAAAATCACAGCAGTAGCTCAGGTTACAGTGAGAGCGGCTAGTGATCCTGTTTTCCCTCTGGGGATTGTTGATGTTCACGGAATTCAACGCTATTCGACCAAATAGTCAAATTTGAGATCTTTTATCGTGACCTTGGTGGTGTCTTTATCTTCACTAGGCAAATTTTCTTGCTCGCGGACGCTAAAACTCCATTGAACCTCGTTATCTGCCAGAGAACTGATATATGCCATTTG
>SOPF01023550.1:4032-57026 GCA_012979155.1 Hypericum perforatum
TTTGAACTTTCACTCAGAAGGAAGGGAGAGACGGCAACAATGCTAAGGATATACTGATGGAATGATTAGAATGGAAGGGAGCATACCTATAGGCTGGAAGAGGCAGGCTATCTGAGGAGGCACCAATTTTGTCCTTATCCAGATGCACATTGGTGTCAGCAGGACACTTCGTGCCTCTTCATGGCCCTTCTGAATAGGCTTCAGCAACCACTTTATGTGTGTAGGATATCTAGATGTCCCATCCTTATCCTGCCTTCGTATCCCTTCACTTTTCTTTGGAGGATTTCTATAGGCTTCTGGATAATCATGAGGCCCGTCACAGCTCTTCAAAGTACAACAAAGAGTTTTCCACTCAACCTCGCATCCTGTCGCCTGTATGGATAACTAAAATTTGCAAAAATTTTAGAGCTCCTAGCAATGTGCAAAGTGCCCATTGTGTCTCAAAGTGCCTGGGCCCGGGCTAGTGCCCAGACAGCACTTCACACTGTCTGATGTCCGTGCTTAGACCGTACTTCGCACTGTCTTCGCAGCTACCAATGAATCCTCTTGAGATGGTCAACCAAATAAAAAGTAAAGGAAAGAAGTTCCTTATAAATAAAAAAATCTCTTTGCATGTTTCTTTGTGGTAGACGCATCTCATAAATGACTTTTGTACTTCGTGGCTTTGAGTTATTCACACTCACCCAATTTTTCCAACAATATAAAATTAAGTTGTGGTGATAATTATTTTAAATAATAATACAAAAGCATATTTTGTAATTATTTAATCACGTAAGATTATGATGGAAGTTGTAAAATTTTTGGATTCACTTAAAAATCTTAGTTGAAAGATTAAAAAAATTCGCCAAAGGTTAATCACTTACCTGGTATAAAGCAGAGTATATGTAAGTCGTACCTAAAAAGAAAATTCGAGCAAATCGCTTACGAAAAAAAAAAAGGGGGAAATGGAAATCATCAGCGAGGCTCGCGCTCAAGCTCACGTTCTGGTTCTTCCAATCCCATTACAAGGCCATATCAACCCGATGCTCCAATTCTCCAAGCGCTTAGCTGCCAAAGGTTTGAAGGTCACCCTCCTCGCGACCGCCTCCACCTGCAAGTCAACCTTTCAGGGTCCGGCCGTAGGCCTCGAGCTCTTCGACGATGGCTTGCCGGACGGCGAGATGACGGGCATAAGCGTGGATGAATACGTGGTCGTCTTAAACGAAAATGGCCCGAGCTCCTTGGCCGAGATCGTCCGGAGGCACAGCCCCGTGGTCCGAGCTGTGGTGTACGACTCGATGCTGCCATGGGCCTTGGGCGTGGCTCGCGGGCTCGGGGTCGAAGGGGTCCCTTTTTTTACTCAGAACTGCGGGGTCAACGCCGTTTATTATCACAAAAATGAAGGCCGGTTTGGTTTGGACATGGTCAAAGTTTCGTTGCCTTTCTTGCCGGAGTTGGAGTTACAAGACATTCCGACGTTTATGTATCAACAGAAGACGTACCCTGGTAGGTAACCGCTGAAATGTTTTAGTATATTTTGATCTTAGAATTTGTATATCTAATGGAGATAGGTAAATTAATTTTTCCCACTTACAAATAGGAAAATCAATTGTTTGATAAATTGAATTTTTTTTTTCCGAGACAAAATTACTTTTTGATCTTAAATCGTGCAAAACTGTAGTCAGGCCAATTAATCCATGAAAAGGTAAAGTAAAAGTATATTCATCTCTTGCGCAGGCATCATATAGTAAAAGTATTTAAAATATTTATTTAATGGTCAATTAAAAATATGATTGGTTCTGGAGTATTTGAATTAAATATATTAATATTTTGAAATAATATCGTTTTCCAACAACAATTGACCTAATGGACTGGAATTCGAATGGCTTATAGGCTAGGACATTTTGCCTCACGTGAAACAGGGCTCATGTGGCACGTGAATGGAATGTAGGATGTTAGAATTTTCAACCAACTTAGAAAATTATACATTAACTATTTTTAAGAATTTTTTACACTTATAAACTAATAAAATTATTCGTGTAACTAGCATCATCAAGATATAATTCCGTATTTTCAATAAAAATTTAACTATTCTCTAGATTTATGAAGAACCCGTTGACTTTTCGATTTTTTATTGGTCTAAGACTTAACGTTTGTTTGTGTTGTGCAAAAAAATAATTTTCCGCTACAACAGTTCGCCATAACACCTTTTCACTCAGGCATATACGACCTGGTATTTAGCCAATTTTCGAATATTGACGAGCCCACTTGGCTATTCTGCAACACTTTCCACGAGCTTGAGCCCGAGGTACGTTCTATAGGAGTCTATATATAAATAAGTAATATAATGTGAGTGCTCCATGTTATACACCACACGTAATGTACAATCCCAGAGGAGTTGATTCGCTATTCTTTACTAAAATCTTATAATAATTCATTTGTGTACATAATGGTTAGAATTATAAAAACAAATATTTTTATAATAAATTTTATCAGATTCACTTTTGTTATCATAAATTGTAGAAAAAATTAATAATCAAAATATTATCACTATTTACGGCCGTAAATTATTCATATCGGAACCTCATCGAAGGGACTCCTGGATCCCGTTTAGTGATGCGCACGCGAATAATTTATTGACTTCGTTCTTTGTGTTAGGTCCCTGAATTGCTTGCTAACATCAATTGCTCAACCAAATTTGTAAAAAGGAATTAAATGATGGGCCATGTTTGTTAAAAAACATAGTGGGTTGACGAATGATTTACTAGTTATGTAAACATAATTTGTATCTCTCAAAACAGTAAAATAATGAATATATAAAATTTTAATATTTATAACTTGTAGTAGGTAGTGTGAAATTCTTAATGTGCAACAGGTGGTGAATTGGACGCGACTCAATTGGCCAATCATGCCAATAGGGCCCACAGTCCCATCCATGTTTCTAGACAAGCAGCTGGAGGATGACCAAGATTACGGCTTGAGCCTATTCAAACCCGACTCTGCCGGCTGCATGAAGTGGCTTGACTCGAAACAGCCGGGCTCGGTCGTTTACGCTTCATTTGGAAGCTTGGCTGCATGGGACCTAACCCAAATGGAAGAGGTCGCCTTCGGGATAAAAAATAGCGGAAGTTCCTTCCTATGGGTCGTAAGAGAAACTGAGGAGGACAAGCTCCCAACTATCTTTAATGACCAGCTCGCGGGGGCTTCAGAGGTGGGTCTGATAGTGAGTTGGAGCCCCCAACTAGGGGTTCTGGCTCACGAGTCGGTCGGGTGCTTCTTCACGCATTGCGGGTGGAACTCCACGCTAGAGGCGTTGAGTTTGGGGGTCCCGATGGTGGCGATGCCTCACTGGTCGGACCAACCGACGAACGCCAAGTTCGTGACCGACGTGTGGCGGGTAGGGGTGAGGGTGAAACCAAACAAACAAGACGAAGTGATCAAGAGAGAAGAGATCGAGAGATGCATAAGGGAAGTGATGCATGGTGATAAGGCAAAAGAATTCGCAACCAATGCTGCCAAGTGGAAGAGATTGGCTAGAGAGGCGGTGGATAAAGGTGGAAGTTCCGACAAAAACATTGACCAGTTTGTGAGAGCCATTAGGAGCCACTCCAACTCTCCGTAGCCCTAATTTGGGAAGAAAATAAATGGCCACCCTACCATTTATAATCCTGCAATTTCGTTTTTTCAGTTTTTAGTTGTGGAATATTTGTGAGAATATCTCATGCTTTAATCAGGTTGACAACTCCATTAATTCAGGCTATAGAACAAGAAAGAATGTGTTTGGCTCATAAATTATGCACTGATGCGACTCAAATAAATTGGTGTGTCCCTGTTTTGTATATTTTTTAATTAAATTTTAATTTAGTGTCTTCTTGTTTTGTCGGGTGGGAAACTCCTACTTGATCGTTTAAAATATTGGACCAAGTGACATATAATTTTAGTTGACATCTCACTATTTGAACATATTTTTAGATAAAAATATTTATATGATCATTAAATTAAAATTTTTAAAACAAAAAAGAAAAAAAATATATTTCATATGAAAATATTACGAGAGGGGCGAGTGCTTTTTTTTTATAAATTATACTCATGAAAAATTTGCAAATTTATCGGACAATATGATTTTAATGCCTATATGTTTTTCATTGTTTGAATTGAACAAAGTGTTTTCGGAAGAAAAAGCAATTGTCCCAACGAAAAGAGAGGTTGATAACACTGCAGTATGGCCCATGGGCCGTGACACAATTCACAATCGGCCTATATGAAAGATGAGATCAACATTCGGGAGTTAGCTCGTTAGTCTGAGTCTACCAAAAATCGAGGTACCTAGTATTTCAACTTAAATATGCACAAATTATTGAAAGCTTAATATACCTAACAAGGTGCACACATCCTTATATTACGTACTCAGGTAGTAAGTTTAGTAGATTCACAAGTAATCCAGTAAAAGATCAGTGGCTAGCACACGAAAGGGTTCTACGGTACCTAAGGTATACCATGAACCATAGCATACATTATGCTATCTAGCTATATTGAAGAATACATGGATGTGAATTGGATATCGGACACTAAAGATTTCATCCCCACGAGTGGATATGTATTTAGCATAGGAAGAGGAGACGTGTCCTGGAAATCTTTTAAATAAACGTGCATAGCTCAATCTACCATTGAGTCAAAGTTTATAGCACTAGACAAAGCTGAGAAGAAGCTAAATGCCTTAGAAACTTCCTAGAAGATATTTTTTACTAGAGCAAATTAGTGTCTCCCGTATTGATACATTAAAGTAGCATATTTATAATAGAGAATGCACAAAGTACGATGTACAATAGAAAATCTTGACATATCCGTCGAAGACACAATATCATTAGACAATTGATCTCTAGTAGGGTGATCACCATTAATTACTTAAAGTATAAGGACAACTTAGCTACTTCTTTTACAAAAAAATTAATATAGATCAACTATACAATGTAGTGAAGGGAATAAGATTAAAATTCACACACTAAAGAATGTCCATAATGGTAACTTATCCATGATGAGTAGAGATCTAACAAACTTGGTTCAATGAGACAACTAAGTTATGAAAAGTTCAGTTAATCACCTGAAACCTATCTCATTCTCAAAAACTGTCTGAGTGTTAGCCTGCAGAGGTGTGATAATGTTAAGTATTATATTTTTAATAATTCATATACCTTGTTAAAGGTGGAGTATGATAGGATATTCCTGATAGGAGATCACCTATGCAAGTGGAAAATGAGACCGCTTTAATTGGATAACACTTATGAATCCAAGATACGGTGCATGGCTAAAACAGACATAACATGAGAACCCTAGTATACTAAGGTTATTATTGTCTTCATTTATACCAAAAGCTAACGGTTCAAGATATGACGTTCACCGAGTAGCAAGTAAATCTAATAATATATTACTAGAGAATGTTCAAAGTCGTACGCGACCTGTCTTGATGCAATAAGAACACGTCAGAATTTTTGACTAGAGTCTACATTTATTGTATAGATTAAATATTAGACTAAATTGTTAACCAAGTGGGAGATTGTTGATATCTTTTCATTTTGAAGAGACAGTAGTCTCATGAAAAGGTATGATTGTTCCTGTGCCGTCTATCAATTGGTTATTTTTTAACTAAATGGTGCATATCACACTTGAATTTAAAAGAAACAATTGGTAAACTATTTATAGATGATCCTTGGATATGACTATTGGAAGTTCTCTTTATTCATTTTCTTTGAAAACATATAAATAAGACTTGCCTCTCTCATATGCATTTTATCCTAGCAACTTGCATCATCCTAGCACAGTTGTATTCTCTCCTTCACTTCTTTAGGAAAAGTTCGTCGAAAGTTCTAGGTATATACGGGTTCATCCAAAATTTTGAGATACATCATGCAATGGTTTTGGAAATGCCCAACATTCTTAGTCTCTTGGGATGATTGTCGTAGTCCGTATACATTGAAATATAAAGGACAATATTGTCTTATGGAGAAAGTATTCAACACTTATCTCGACTGATTTAGATCATAATCAAGTACACAGAACCCACAACCAACAAAACATAATACTTATAATATGCTAATCGCATATATAAGTTTTGAAAAATAATTTATTTCATTATTAATGTAATAAAACTAAATATAAAAAAATTAATTAATTGATATTCTAATACTAAAAAATTGACATTAAAAATTTATTTAGAAAAAAATTATTATTTAATCGATAGCTCGAAAAATTAATCTATTTGACTCAAGAAATAGGAGAAATCTTAAGTCGACTTTCACATATTTTTAAAACTTTGATATGAACTAGTGTCTTCGTACCTAAAAACAATAATGCAAAATTTAAGAGAAAATAAAAGGAGAGAACTAGCTACTTAGCTAGAAATGAAGGGATGGAAATGAAGATGACAATGGAAAGCACAAGCGAGGCTCAAGATGAAGCGCTGGTTCTCTCAACCCAAGACAAGGTCACATCAATCCGATATTTCAATTATAGAAGCACTTATGTAAATCTTTTACATGATTTTTTTATTTGGAGATATCTTATTAGCTCGACTGAAAAAGTTTTTTTGGGTAAGGCAAAACTGTTAAGTAACAAGAAGAAAGAAAGATGTTCCAGAACGTGATAATTCCATTTTCATTTAAACAAGAAGAACTAGATGTATTACACCGAAACAAGTATGTCGTAATCGTAACTACCAAATTAGTAACAAAAATTTGTCATATAATTCATGGCCGATAGATCCTATAAATATAAATTTACAACTTAAATAAACAGAAAATACAACATTAAAACATACCAAAATATAAAGAGCTAAAACAATTATTCTTGGGCAATTCCTGCATGCAATTAAAATTAGCATCCCAAATTAATATTTGAGGCCATCAATAAACAAAGATTGAAACACTTCCATCTCATCCTCGGGCAAGATCAAGCCAACCTCAATACCGCCAATTCATCCCTCTTCTCGGTCATAGAAATAGCCCGGGCCCCCTTTACATGAGCCCACTCCACCTTGGCTGGTCTTCACCCGAAATAAATCTCGTAGAGCCCGAGCCTGAGCCGGGGCGACCCGGCGACCCCGCCACGAACCTCTCCTGTCCCCGGCGGGCTGCCTGGGATCAGCTGATCATCATCCAAATCCTTATAAGCATAATTCTTGTCCGACTTAACCTTTTCAATATCCTCGCTAACCCTCTTCGAAATGGACACGAACCCTTCCTTATGCTGGGGTATGGAGCTTGAGATGTGTCGGATTTTTAGTGGCCATTTCGAGTGAAGACGACGTAAAGCACGAATAATCTAAGGTGATGATTTGTTTGAGTGAAGAACATTCAGCACGACCAGGGTAACAATTGGATTAAATTTGGAGCTTAGAGGGTGCACGAAACGTCATTACGATCGAGCGAAGTCGACAAACAAAAATGCGAGCTCATCGAAAAGCTTGACGAGTATCGGAAATGTTTCGCTAGGTTGGGTGGCTAGCGTACGCTAGGCCTTGAGTGGCCAGTCCCTTGCTGATGCAAGGAATACAGAAAACTTGCGTGGAGGATGCCAGATACTTGGTGGTCATCATGCAAGCTCAAAATGAAGGTTTTCAATTGACAGTTTTCCCTGTTCTCCCAATAACTTTAGTTTTGAGTGTGTTTCTATATATGTCAATGTAAATCTCTTTTGGATGAGACTTAGAACCTTAGCCAAGAAAGCGCAAATGAAGCTCCAAAGAAAATATCTCTAGCCTTACATTTAGAGAGGAGCAATGTGAGGCTCCGTAGAGTTGGTCTTCTCCTAGGCTAAGAGAGAAAATGTGAGACTCCAAATGGTGGCCTTTAGTCCTTCGGCCAATAGACAAGGAGTGAAGCTCAAAAAATTATATTTTTCCCTCTTAGATAAGATATGAGTGAATAAAGCTCCAAAGGGTGGATATATCTTGCTCCTTAGACAAGAGAGGAGTGAGTGAAACTCCAAATGAGGCATTCTTTGTTTGAGTGAAGAGTAGAATGACAAGAGTGAGTGACTAGAGTAAGAGAGCTCTGTGAGTGACCAAGGGAGGTCTGTGTGATGCGTACATTATAACAAGTGATTGTAATTCATAGATATAATGAATCTCTATTAATTTGTAAGTCTCTAGACGTAGATCAAATCTTTTTGTTCTTCTTGCTTTCTTTTGATGTTTCGAGTGATTATTTCCTTTGAGTTTGAGTGTTGTATTATTCGGGTTCAAATTGCGGGTGTGTGCTTATAATGAAAGAGTTTGAAGAGTGTCGATTTTCCCCCACTCTTCTTTCCTTAGGGCCTCAGCTTCTACGTAGGAAAAGCCGCTTATGAGATAGTTTCCAAAATAATTCTCATGAAGTGGCGGGTCCAGGTGGGACCTACATTCCGCAACAATGATGCAAGTAAGCATTTTGAAGCTATCCTTGTTCTTCCTCCTGGCCTTGAAAAGGTAGATCACCTTGTAAGAATAAGCGACTACGAAGGTTGACAAGTGTAGGACAAAGTCGGACGAAGCTCCCGTTTCCTTTAGGTTCCTTGCGTCTTCTAGCGAAACCTCAAAGCTCCCCCACACCGAGGTTGGATTTATGTCAGTTTTAGAAGGCAGCAACTTTAAGGTTTTTCTCGTTAAGTAAGGTTTTATCTTGTCCCAACGTTCCAAGAGCTTCGAGCAAACTAGTTCTGGGTTCCGTACAACGGATTGGTCCTGAGCCGGGGTGAGCTCTGGAGGCAACAACAATGTAGTCACGATCCCTAGACTCTTGTTCATGTGGGCCAGAAGCGGAGCAACATGGCATGGAGTGGAGTCAATTGACCTCACTTAATTTTTTATTTATTTGATAATTTATTATATAATTTAGTATATGTATCCAATAAAAGTAAGAAATTGATCTCATTAAAAAATTAATTTACATATAAATTAGAATTATATTCTAAAATTTTATATATTTTATATATTGTCCCTACTGAAAAAAATTTCTACGCTCCTGACATGGGCCCATGCTTTCATGAACAAGGAGAGGCCCTTCCCATCGATATGGCGTGGTGAAAGGTGATGATGAGTGTCAAAAATATTCATTATTCGTGTCGTTTTAGTAGATCGTTTTTAGTGTTTTAGGTTGATTTAGTTGTGTTTTAGTTGTCATAGTGTTAGTTTTCGTTCATTGTGTGTTTATGTTGAGTTTATCATTTTTTATTGTGTTTGCTTATTTTTAGGATCCTATTCGAGGAGAAGTGGAGAACGATCGAGCAGACATGCGAAGTCAAGGACGAGAAATAAGTTGCGAAGCCAAAGAATGCAAAGAAAAGGAAGCTGGCACATGCCAAGCCTACATGGCGTACGTCAAGTAGCCGTTACTCAGACGACCATTCACGCAGACAACCATTCGCACTCGGAGAAGGAAAAACGCAAAGGCTAGCGCATGCCAGGTGCATCTGGTGTACGCCAGACTAGACTGACAGAAGTAAAATAAAAGCTGAGTGTTGGACAAACAAAGTAGAGATTTGACAAGGTCAGCTTATAGCTCTTGTGAAGGAATGGGGACATCTTGGCTAACTCTTTTAGATATTTTAGGCTAGATATTTTAGTTAGATAAGTTAGATTAGATATTTTGTAACTATTTTATTAATTAGTTAGTATATAGGCTAGTTTTGCTTTGTAAGGCAAGAGAGCCAAGTTAGTTAGGAGAGAGACACAAAATAGACAAGAACCAAACACACTCTCTCTCTGTTCTTGGACTTGGAGGTGAAGGCAAGAATGCTTGAAGAATTTTGATAAGCTTTCTTACCTTTGCTCTTCCATTTGTAAATAAAGATGCTTTGTGTTTATATAAATATGTGTGAGTAGTTTGTGGTGAGTTTTTATGCCTTATTGCCTCGTATGTTGCCACAATTTATAGGGGTTAATATATGTAGGAACATGTTCTTATTAACGAGCTTTATGCCATGCTTTGACTTGTTTGATCACCAAGTTATTGTACTTAGTCAAATCTTGAGACCAAAAGGAGATAGGTTTGAAAGAAATGTTAGTTTGATGATTTGTGGCCTTGATAGAAGAGAAATCTTCCTTAGTTATTGATTGTGCTTTAAGTGATATGCATAGTTGGTTCTTGACTGAGTTTAGTTGGTTGGTGGGGTCGAAAGAACATATCTAACCTTCTAAGCTTGGTTAAGGGTCAATTTAGATCTTTCTAGTGCAAAAGTGTAAATTGATTGCCTATGAAACACTCGTACCATGTCACATGCTTCGTATACCCCCTGAATCATTTGGTTATATTGGCTTTTAAGATACTTAGCTCACTTTTAGCTTTTTAATTTTTTATAATCTATTTTGTGACAAAAATTATCTAAGTGCTTGTTCATATGCTCTTGAAGCTTGATGTTTAAAACTTTAGATCACTTCAGTTCAACAACAAACTTCATAATTGATCCTAGTTAAGTCAGTAAACCTTAGAGTAGGCCTAACAACTCAATCTTTGTGGTTTAACAACCTTATTTACTCTTATTGCAATCTGTCTGTTGCAAATCTGTGCTGAATTGGCGCACGCCAGCCGTACTCAGCGTGCGCTAGGTTGTTCGTTCGAAAGCAAAGTTGATTTTGGTCTAAGGTTGGCGCACACTGACCTTGTCCGGTGTACGCCAAAAAGAGAAGGTTGGCGCACGTCCATGGTCTCGGCGTACGCCAGACTGACCCCTCAAACGAACGACCGATCATCCTTTCCTAGGTAGAATCAAGATAGAACAAAACAACGAGTGGAATAGCACAAATAGCTAGCAGCTCTCAAGCAGATAACAGATCAGGTGACCCGATCACGATGCCGTAGTTGGTGAATAGAGTCACTTGGAGATAGACCTGTCCATTATTAAAACTTAATTTAAAGTCAAAGAATTTAATTTGAATTTGAAACCTTGATCAGGTCTACTTGAAAGGACATAGCCGCCGCTTCGGAGTCGGTGATGTGCAACTCGGAAACATATAGGCGTGACTCAGTGTCCTTGTAGGGTTTTCTTCCAATCAATTGGGAGAAAGACTCCGGGTTGTTGTTGATGCAGTCGGCTACGGTAAGACACCCGTGGTAGTCTTCGTTCGGCTTGTAGAGGATGGCGGGTATAGGGTCACGTGCGGCCACGTGATGCGGCCCACAAGACGGGGGCAAGTGGGCGAGGGCGAGGGAGAGGGAGTGCTTGAGCCTTGGGACGATGACCGAGTTGAAGTGAGTTGGGGCTGGATCTGCGAGTTGGTAGAAGAATATCGTCTTTGCACTGGGGAAATAGAGCCACATGGCGTCGAAGAATGTGAGTGGGATGGAGAACTCGGGCGTGTTTGGAGCTGGGTTGACCCGGTGGGCGTCGAGGATAGCCACGGAGTTTCGGGTTGACGATCCCATTAGTTTAAGAAAATGTGTACATTTTTTCTGTTTTTGCGATGCACAGAGAGTAAACTGGGTGTACTTGGGTAGATATAAGTGAATCGAAGACAGATTTTATGGGGTCACCTCGGTAGACATGAAAAAATATAAAAATTATTTTGTATCTCTCAACACGAAAAATCTTCCCACTTTTTCTGTTCTTAGGCGGTCCATAGTATGATATTGATAGCGTAATAAGAGATCGAATGCTAATATCTTTATCAACTCTTGACAATCTTACGTGAAAATGGTCACTGTGTATCTTCTTAAAAAAAGTAAAATAATCGTAAGTCTCTCACATTTGAAAAACTGATTAATCATGATAATTTCGTATTATTTGTATCTGATATTTCATAAAAGCCCAATCTTCCCATGTTTATGTCGGGCACTATCTTATATTTCATAAAATATATGAAGAGATACACCCATTTGACTACCAGATTGTGTGTTCTTTAGTTATTCTTCGAAGAACCTTCAGGATGGTGGACGTCGAGGATAGTCAATGAGGTTTGGGTTAACGATCCCATTACTTGAAGAAAATGTATCTATTTCTTTCTTCTTCTATTTTTGTGAAGAGAGAGGGGTAGTACTTGGATGGATATAGACGAATCGAAGGATGAATTTATAGGGACTGCGTAGACAAGAAAAAAAAATTATTTTTATCTCTCAACACGAAAATGTTCCCCTTTTTCTGCTCGTATCGGTCCGTTACATGATATTCATGATGAAGTGAACATGGAGATCGAATACTATCATCTTTATGTGGGAACTGATAACTTTAATAATAAAAAAATTATAGGTGATTATATTTAAAGTGTCTAAAAAAAAGAGAAAGATTGTAAATATGCTGTTCTGGTTCATCCTCTACGTTATTTTAAAATTTTGAATTTTATTGGTAACTGCCATCGCAAGATATGGCAATCAATAATCACATCCAGTTGACTAAGATCAAGCTGCATCATGTGCGCTCGTGGTTTATCTGATTAATGTTATTAAGTTGGTTTGCCGTTCGTGCCGTTATTAATGAATGCATCTAGCATTCTCTAATTTAATTACTCACAATATTCTCGTAATTAATGCTGCATGATATTCACGACGATGCAAGTTCGGCATTTATTGGCATATCATCTGAAACGCGTAATGTTATAATTAATACGTATTAATATTATTATGAATTGTTTTAATAATTTAGAACTTTGTTAAAAGAAAATGAGAAATAGACTAAGCATGACCAAAAAAAAGAGATAAATGAAAAATCTAACTAACAATCAAGGTCTATATTAACTATAAGAAAATAAAATTCGCTCTCATAAAAATATCTATCACTCACACCCAAAATTAGGAGGTCGAGAATAGCTACAACCTAGATAAACTAGTACCCAAGATAATAATATTAGTTGTCCTAGTTAGACCGCTGAAGCGAACCAACAAAATTTGAAAGTTTGAGCCTAGTCAATGTAGAGCTCGTTATTGAATAGAGGAAGACTTGTTAGATGCTAGCCCAAGCCTCTCAAAATAGTCATCGTGCAATCTACAACAAAAAGTCGACGAGCTTATCTTAAGAAGGGTCATTTGACTCTATAAAAGAAGGTCTAGTGAAGAGCAAACCTACCAAAACTCCATACCTTGATACTCACATAGACTTGAGTCCCGATCGAATAAAGAAAAGCTCAAAATAGGTCAAACAAGAAACTCCACAAAGAGACATCCCAAAAACAAAATGGACCCTCTATGAAGCAAGCCCACTAAACAAAAAATACAACTAAATCCTTTCCCCCTAATTCTCATATGATTAGGCATATATCCAAAAAGACAGGGCTTTAAACAAACCAAAAGAAGAGAGACGGCCCGAAAAGGAAGCAAACTCACCTCAACAAAAAGAAGACCCAAGCCAAGTCTCGTAGAACTCCGTTGGCCAGCCCTAATAGAGATTAGGTCAGAGAAACATCATTGTCAAAGATAAAACTAGCAAGCCAAAGGCAAAATTCCGCCAATCTCGCGATGGTTTGGCACCAGGAAAGGTGATCACAAAGCGAAAGCATTACAATGAGAACAACGAAGGTCACAATACAACACCTTGGAATCAGTGATAAAAGAGTCCCAAGTAACGACACTAACTAAGATTTGTCAGCTGTGAATGCTAACCATCGATATCATGATCACCTCCGCTAACTAAAATACAACTTGGAAAGAGAGAGAGAGAGAGAGAGAGAGAGAGATGAAGTACCAAAGGAAGAACCGTCACTAAAAAGCGACTGAAAAAAAGTGCAAGAAAGAATAATTCAGTCCAAAACATAATCGGGGTGGAACGCCGACATAGGAGGAAAGAAATCCTCCTCTGGAATCTTATGTGCCTCGCCATGATCATCGGTAGTGAGATAAATCCAGCAGTCCCCCAAAACCGATGCAAGAGTGAATTCTGAAAATCGCCTGAAAATCGCATTGTTTTAAAAAATGCGGTCCGACCGGCAGTCGGGCTGGTCGGACCACGAATTGCACCCAAAGACGGTCCAATTTTGGTCAATAAACCGCTGTCCGAGCGAATTGCCAAATTTCCGGCCTGACCGGACAGTTTGTCTGAAAAATCTGGTCAGACTGAATAGTTCGATCGAATATTTGTTATTTTCATATATTTTTTATAAAATTTATTGATTATTTACCTATATACCTATCTATATTTCAAAAAATTACTTAAAAATTAGAAAGAAAAAAAATCCAGTCTGATTGGCACTTGGGCCAGTTGGACCGACTGACCCGAAAATCAAACCCAATTCTGAATCATTTTTTAAAACCCTGGAAAATCGCCCTCGGAGTGAGCTCCTCCTATTAATATAGGAAATTAGATCTGTAATAATTACGTTCTCACTCGGACAACCAAGACGTTCTCCTCCGAAATGCATGCAATTCACTCTCTTTTAATGTTATTAGTCCTTCGTTAACATCGTCGCTCATCTTTAAAATGAATTTTATATCCTTAGTTAGGTTAACCCGAATTTCTGATCATATTTTCTGGTCGACTCAAACACTTGTTCACATTCTTCGGCATGAACCCACGGTCGATTCAAATTTCGTTGTAGTTTTCACCTTCCGATCGCAGAAGCTAGTTACCAAAGCTGACCCGAAAAGAAAAAATGACGCGGCCCTCCTGGTGCTGAATTATTAAAACCTCTTCAAAAAAAAACTCTTAACTTGAAATTTTAATCTAGCCCATATATTAATTATAATAATCGATAATGGCTCTGGACCAGAAAATAAAGAAACGACGGCAACGTTGCATATTAAATTATTTATGACACGCCACCTTTCTGTAATTGATCGAGACAACCAGAACTTGAGCTTGAGCCCGGCTGATGCTTTCCAATTCCCTCTCCATTTCCATCTCATGATTTCTAGCTAGCAAGCTATTTTTCACTTAAGAAATTTTCTCTTGTTTCTTTTATATGTAAGAACCATTGTTTTTAAAATGATAGTCTGACTGATGGTCTGACTGATCAGACCGCGACTCGGACAATATATCGAGTCAAAAAATTGGATACATATGCTTTACCTAATGGAATAGATTTTTTTCAGATCGCCCGGGTGGTCGGATAAAAAAATTAGACTCGAAAAATCCTGTTTGTTAATTTTTTTTTATATCAATGATGCGTCCAAACTTGGATATAAAATACGTGCAAGAGTACACGATCGCACAAGTAATAAAGTGATAAGTGAGATCGTCTCCACAGGGAATATGTAAATCAATTCTCTAAGTACCGGATTATGGATTCTTGATTTTAATCTAAGCAAATGAATTGGAGTGATTGGTGATTCTAATTCTACAAATTGCTATACGAACTTAGGGTCGTCAATCCTACTTTCGAACAACAATCAAATTTAAAGCAAGTTGGATTTAGGGTCATCAATCCTATTTCCAAACAATAAATCTAAAGTAATCGAATGAGGTTCATATTATAGATCAAGGTCGTCAATCTTAACCTTAATATGAATAATCAAACGATGAATAACACTTACAATGATTATATTTGTATATTAAAGACTAAGGTCGTCAATCTCAATCTTAAACACACACATACAAAATTTCAAGCACTAAACACCTTATTGAATGAAAAGACAATGGAAGATAAATATGAAAATACCTTGGCAATTGAGAATCTTAAACATTGAATACAATCTTTGCAAGGTAAAGAAAACTAATCTAAGTTGATCGTAGGATTCGGTCTATCTTTTTCAAGACCTCAGCCGATTAGCTCTATGGCTAACCTCCTTCTCCTAGATGATTTTACAATGAAGCTCATACAACCTATTTATAGCCTACTAAAAGCAATTCTACAACTTGATCTTCATGTATGGAAATGAGTTGTTAAATGGTGGATGCATGTTGTCTTCATGGTGGAAATGAGTTGTCATGAGTTGGCGACGGCTAAATAAGTTGTCCTTTATCAACAAAAATGGTTGCAAGTTGAAGGATTTGAGGTTGCAAGTTGATAACTTTCGGTTTGCAGCTTTTCTTGACTTCTGCAGCAAGTGTAGCGCTCACTACAAAACGTAGCGCTTGCTACAGAAATTTGTCCAAAATCGGAGCTCAATCCTAGCGGTCGCTACAAAACATAGCGCTCGCTACAGATGGTTTTTCAACATTTTTCTTCCTTGCTCAAACGACTGGTCATCCATTCCAGCTCCTGTAAAAACATAAATAACTTCGACAAGGATCCGTTTTCTCGACTAAACACGAAAACACAAGACACAAGACTAAATATAACGAATTCGACACAAAATATGAACAAATGATATACTAAATATGTCTGAAACGATGCATGTTTACACATACATCAATCAACCTAAAAGTCTAAAAGCTACCCAAAATGGCCCAAGTCTAGCCCGTAATTCAAACCCTCCCAAAATCCAAAGCCCAAGCCCATTACCAAACACCCCATCAAGCCTAGGCCATAACTCCACCCACCCCCTACCTCCCAAAGCACGTAACCAACCCTAGGCTCTCTCTCTCCCCCTCTCCTCCAAGTATATAACTATTAATTGATAATCTGTTATTTTAAGATCCAGTTTGAGTGGTAGCTCGACGAGTCAGACTAATCGACCAAAAAATTGTCCAAAAATTGTGTTGATCTCCGGGTCATTTTTGAAAACATTGCTAAGAACACACTGCTTTACATTAGGTAAATAATTGACCTTAGTTAATGTGTTTTACCTTAGGGAACCTTGAATTAAAGAAATTTTAAGTGAATCCAATTGCATCAACTCTTAATGATCTTACAAGAAAATGGTTGTTGTGATCTTTGATACGTGCATAAACACTTGTCATATTTGTGCTTGTTGAGTATGTGTTAGTCGTGTTTTTTTCATAAATCTGTGCCTCATTTTGTACGTGTTTGATTTGTTTTGGCACTATATGTTGAGAACTAGGATATCTATCAGTTTTGAGTGTTCTTGTAGGTGTACGAAAGGAAAGTCGAGTTCGACAAGATTCGGTGCAACCGCGAGAAGAGTTGACGAAGATTGGTGAGCAATTGCGGCAGACCCAATAATCACTGGCCTCAGCGATAGACCATCAGCGTTCGCTGGTGACTTACAGAAACCCGATTTCCAGCCACAGCAAATGCTGGCCTTTCCAGCAGTTGCTGGGCCTACAAAAAAGTCAAGAATTACAGCACCAAATTTTCCACTTGATGAGCTAATTTTTCCTACTTGGACAGCCAAATTCCCCCTGTCAAGCACGGAATATTGGGGATAAAAAGGGGGAGAACAAGGAGAGGAGGCATCTATCAATAGTCAAGCAATAGAATAGGAAAAGTCCAACTTGTATTCTTAGTTTTAGATCTAGAACAAGTTCTTATTGATTTTTCATCACAAAGATTGTAATCGACAATTCGGATCCTTGACCATAAAGGTACTTTCATTTCTATTGATAAAGAGTTTGTCTTTACATTCAAATCTCTTTGTTGTTGTTTGATTAATTGATCGATATATGCTTATGTTCATGGATCAAAAGTGACAACTTGATTTAAATCATAACTTTCTTTGCTCATCGCATTTATCATAGACTTTGTTTGATCCATGCATCCTTTTGACTTAATATTGTTAATCAAATCCAGGCTCGGCAGCCTTAGGAACATAACAATATTGAGATTCATAGTGTTAGAATTATCAACAAATAACGTTATTCAATTCACTTAGCTTAAGATCTAGGAATTTGTGATGTGGTACTTATGAAATGAATTCTTCTATCCCTTTGGAGATGATCTGACTTATTACTATATTATTTGTGCGATCATGTTCTCTTGCATGTGTTTTCGATCCGAGATTTATCACATCAAGTTTTTGTCACCATTGCCAGGGATTTGGTTAAATTTGTTATCGTTAATATCAGATCAAATGTTCTTGATTTTGAGACTAAGTTTTGTTACACTCCCTATTACCACTATGCTTGATCTTGTGTGTTGAGATTTGAAGCACATCGAGAGTGCAGGAGGTGTATGCCACATATCTGCCGAGATAATCAATCTCTCTATAAGTACGATCCTGAGATTGAACGAACCTTTCATTTAAGAAAAAGGAATCAACACACAAATAAGATAGGAGATCGATAGGTAGTCAACGTTCCTATCAACATGAGGAGAAAGTCACACCCTACACTGACCGACCTTAGGTCAAGTATTGCATATCTAATTGTCAAAGCCAACAACTTTGAGCTTAAGAATAGCCTTGTTCAAATGGTTTGGCAAGATTAGTTTGAAGGAATGCCTTTCAAAAACCCCGCAAAGCATATCCAAACATTCAAAGATCATTGCTCGAGAGTTAAGTATAATAGTGTCTTACCAGATACTATTAGACTACGACTGTTTAGGCAAAGCATAATGGATGAAGCTAGAGAATGGGTTGACTCATTTCCTGGAGGTACTTTCAATACTTGGGACAAGTTAGCAAACAAGTTCTTGGAAAAATACTACCCGCCAAGTAAGACCACTCAACTACGCAACAAAATTTCTCAATTTAAACAGTAGGGTGGCAAATCATTGCATGAGGCTTGGCACCGTTTCAAGGCTATACTCCGTGATTGTCCACATCATCAGATCCTTGAATGGATGATCATCAAAACATTCTATAAGGAATGTGAACCGCAAGTTTGCATCAACTTAAATATGGCATCTAGAGGAAACCTGATAGAGAAAACATAAGTTGATGGCTTACCGATCATTGAAGCCATGACTACCAATAATCAAGAGTGGGGTGTACAAATAGAAAGAAGAAAAGTTACTAGTGTGCATGACAATGAACAAATAGCTGATCTCAAGACACAAATAGCAGCACTTACACAGATAGTTAAAAATTCAATGCCACCACCAGCTGCATCATCCTCTCAGGTTTGGAAAATTTGCACTGGTGCACATGGTATCGATACTTGCTCTTTCATTACTGAATCTATTAATTATTTGGTTAATGCTAACAAGAACAATGATCCATATTCTAATACCTATAATTCTGGTTGGAGAAACCATCCAAATTTTTCGTGGAGAAACAATGCAGGTCAGCAGATACCTCAAACACCTTTTGTAGGTGGTGGAAACGTGCAAGGTCCTCTACCTCAGCAATTCTAGCCATACCAAAAAAGGTGGCAATAGCAAGCACCACCATAAGATTGTCGGAGTGAAGATGAGCTGCGTAAGCAAATGCTTAGCCATGAAGCAAAAATCAACAACTTGGAGGTACAGATTAGCCAGTTGGTAACCCAACTCAATGTAAGACCGTCGGGCACTCTTCCAAGCAACACTGAAGCTCCTCCTATCAAACAAGAGCATTATAAGGCAATCACCACTCAAAGTTGCCTGGATTTGGGAAAGAATGTAGTAAGCACTCCAGCAAACCCTTCATCAAAGAAGATAATTGAGGAGGAAAAAGAAGAGCTACGAGTAACTCCTATCATTGTGGAAAAGGACAAATCCATGGAAGAAGTAGCCAAGACAAAATTTGAAAGGAAATATCCTTCACCGCCTTTTCTGCAAAGAGTAAACAAGCAAGCTTCTCACCCTAGCTACCAGAATTTCTTGGAGTTGTCAAGAACCTCCACATCAACATCCCGCTTCTTGATGCTTTTGAGCAGATGCCAACTTACCAGAAGTGGATCAAGGAGTTCATTTCTAAGAAGAAGAGTATTGATGATTTCGAATTCATTCCTTTGACTAGAGGTTGTAGTGCAGTTTTGAGCCATGAATTGCCCTAGAAGATGAAGGATCCAGGTAGTTTTACCATTCCTTACATGATTGGAGACCAAACATTCAAAAAGGCACTCATTGATCTCGACTCTATTATGACCCTTGCTAACTTTGTCTTAGTTGCGATTGCTTGGTCTGACTTTGGTTTTTTTATGCCGATCGGTTTTAGAACCGTGTTGTAATTTGTTGACTTTTGGGGGAATAGGTGTAACTTTTTCGTGTGAACTCCGATCTGGATAATTCTAAGTTGTGTAGGTTCGCAACACGTTAGTCTATGACTTTTATGTTTTGAGTTTTGTGATTTGAGCCTTGCATTTTTGAGTTTTGGGCGAATTTCTATTGGGTTAGGAATGGTAGGCTTAGTTTGCCAACTTTTGGTAGAAAAATCATAACGCTCTCATACAAACTCTGAATTGAATAATTCTAAAATGAGTAGATCCGTAAGACTTAGAGCTATAATTTTGTTGTTTTGAATTTTGTAAAATTTGAAAGTAAGAGACCCCAACGACTGCTAGGAGAGTTACAGATTTCCGGAAATTGGGACCAACGACTGCTGGGGTTGCCAACGATCGCTAGGCTACGCGTACTTTATTTCAAAAATCCATAACTTCCTCATATGACCTCTGATTCGAGTGATTTCAATTCGAGTAAGTTTGTAACATCTAGGACATATGTATAAGAGTTTTGACATTTAAGGACTTATTTGAGAGGATCATGGGAAAGTTCTTAGGTATTTAGTTTTAGGTATGATTCTTGTCGAAATTGGAAGATTTTACTAATTGATGAACTATATGACTTTTATGGATTGAAGATTGATTTCTGGATCTATTAGAACTTCAGTAGAAGTTTAGGAGTGTTAGAGGATGACATGAAAGGTTGAGGACCAAAGTGGAATAAGCTTGAGGATAGACTTTCTATTTATGGAAAGTTTTACTTAAAATATCTAGGAGGCTTTGTGAGTGGATTTCACTTGTGCTCATCCATTTGAAAGAGAAGAGAGAAAGAGAGAGAGAGAGAAAGAGGAGAAGAAGAGGAGAAGAAGAGCAAGAAGGATTTCTTTGATTTTGAGGATTGGTAAGTGATTTCTAGATGATGGTTTATTGAAATTAAGTGTAGATCTATTCAATACCTTGAAGTTGATGTAAGCATATGATGATTTGAACAACTTTTATGGATATGAATTTTAGAGTTTGAGGTACTTTGAAGGTTTGAATGGAAGATATATTGATTATGGATGTTGAACTATGCTTTGATGATGAGATTGGAGAGTTATTGTGTATATTTTGGAGAACTTTTGGTATGACCTTGTTGAAGAGCATATGTGGTTAATGAGGTTTGGTTGATGTTATGAGAAGGGTGTGTGATAAGTTAGACTTTGGTATTGGATTTGAAGACCTTTATGCATATTTTAGAGAACTTGTGAAGGAGTTTAATATTAGGGACTTAGGTGTGATTTTTGCCATTTTCCTTATGTTGAGAGGATGATGTTTGATAGAAGGCTATTATTTTGTTTAGTTGATCACATATTGGAAATCAAGCATCGAGGATCGTAAAGTGAAGAGTGGATCACTTTTGGAGCATTTGGACAATTTGGATTAAGGTAGGGTGATATTATCCCTAACCTCTGTTTTGGCTAATGTTGATTGTTATAAACTTGTGATATTGCATTGATATGATGAGTATGTGGTGATATGATGAATTGTGTATATGAGTCTTTGATTTGTATGCTTTGAGGATTTTTTATTTATGCATGGTTTTGGAAATTATGAGTCTTTTGGGATTATGAGGTTATGGTTTTGGTAATTATGAATTCGTGTATGTTATATGTGAGTTGATTTGTAAGATGGCAGATGATGAGGTCTACCTGTGACCAACCAGGGATGTTAGCACATGTGCAGATGTTTTTAGAGATACATTGGATTTGATATGATTATGATATGGTCGGCGGAGTTTGATTATGAAAGCACTATAAGATATGGTATCCCAGTATTGTGAGAGGAAGTGACATGATCTAGACCTATCTGAAGTCCATCCATTTATTTGGCATTCGCAACTCCGAGTTTGTGTCAGAATATGTTTGTTTGTGTGATCTGGTATTTGGAGCGTATCTGTGCTCATTTATCTGTCTTTATTTATGAATTCATTTTGGATATGATTGATTTACTTGTGAAGTGCTAAATGTTAATTTGATAACATTTGTCTATGCATGAATTTGCATCTTTGTATGTGGTTGGTTAGTTAATTATAGGTTAGTTTTAATATCCTCTACTAAGTACTTCCAAGTACTTACCCCCTCCTCCATAGGTGACAAAGTATAAGTTTGCTTTGATGTCCGAAGAGTTGTTTGTTCAATCGTGAGAAACCATTGTCTTCTTTTGGTTTTTCTTGGAATCTTCAGATGGTACTTCTTCTTTATGATCTTAGTCGAGTTGCTCTGTTATAAATATTGTGGGACCTTATGTTTGTATTTGGAATTATGTAAGAACATTATAATATACTTATGTATAATTATGAATTTGTGCTTCTGTATTTGAATTACACCTCCGCGATTCAATGTGTGTATATATGAGGCTGGCTGGGCCATGGCTCTTTGTGTTATGTGAGCATGACCCAGCACCATATCAATGACCCTATTTTGAGTCGTGACAGACTTCAGCATCAACTTTATACCCTTCTCAATATTTTGGAAGCTTGGATTGGGAGATATGAAGTCAACATCGATTGTTCTCCAACTTGCTAGTCGATTAGTGACTAGACTAAAGGGGATTGTGGAGAATGTGCTTGTTAAAATTGATACCTTAATTTTTCCAGATGACTTTAAAGTTGTGGAGATGGAAGAGGATCGTGATGTGCCGCTCCTCTTTGGTCGCCCATTCTTGGCCATCAAAAAGACAAGTATTGATGTGAAAAAATGAGAACTATAGTTTAAGGTCTGTAAGGATTAGGTTGTTTTTAACATTTTTGAAGTAGCCAAGTATCCTACCTCAGAAGATGATTGTTACAGGATTGATGTTGTCGATGAATTAGTAGAGATACAGGATATGGAAGCCCAAGCAAAAAACTAGCAAGAATTGGTGCAAGAGCCTGAAGTGGAGTTGGAAGAATTAAAGACTACAGCAGCAGTGTTTTAGGTACATGCAACAGAATCACTGGAACTTGATGACATACCCAGAGCTAAGTTGCAGGCATCCATTATTGCACTACCAGAACTGGAGCTCAAGCCACTTCCAGCTCATCTCAAGTATGCTTACTTAGATAGAGATCATAAATTACCAGTCATTATTTCTATCTCATTGGATCAAAATGAAGAAAATCGGCTCCTTAAGGCAAGCACAAGGAAGCCATCGGTTGGATACTTGGGGACATTAAGAGAATCAATCCTTCTCTTTGTCAGCATAAGATCATTTTGGAGGACGATTTCTCCCTATTAGTGAAAGCCCAGCAGAGACTTAATTTGAAGCTAAAAGAGGTGGTAAGGAAAGACGTAATCAAGGAAAGACGTAACCAATTTCTTTGCCTTTCATATACCTCGATATTCCCCTCTTTTATGGGCCTTACCACCATGCTCACTTGCAGGGCATTGCAGACACCATCATCAGCAAGTTTGCGCAGTGGAAAGGGTCCTTGTTGTCCATGGCAAGCTGGGCAAGCTTGGTACAGTCGGTCATCCTGAGCTCATTGACACATTCGATGATGATCTACCAGTGGCCAATCACGCTTATGGAGCAGGTAGACACATTCATGCGAAACTTCATATGGATCGGTGATATCCACCAAAGGGCCCCTTGCACGATGTACTGGGACCGCATCTGTTCTCCGCAGGAGGAGGGTGGGTTGGGGCTCCGCTTAATCCGATAGGTGAACTTGGCATTCCGGAGCTGGCTTACGTGGACCATTCTGTATGGGTTGTCATGTAACATGGACTGCATTCGAGATTGCCCGATTGACACAATGGACATGACAATGTGGAGGTATGTGCGCTCTTTGATTCTGAGAGGGATTCAGAGTTGCTTACCAGATATTGTCCGTTCTTCTCGAGTGTTGGTCAGGGAGGACTCATCGACCAACTTTGAGTTAGACAATTAGCTAGGATACGTGATAGCTGAGCAAGTCGGGCTTTTAGAGCATCTTTATCTGAGATGCACTTTTACAGTATTAGACTGCTGGCAGGATGGTTGCTGGGTCTTCCACAGATAGTTCTGCGAGGCTTTTCCTGATATTATCCAAGACATCCGCAGATATAGATTGGGTCCTCTGGGCAGCTATAGGATGGTCTAGGTCTAGGCTTGGGATGGCATCCTCACATTCAGAGCAGCTTACGACCATCTTTGCCCCACCCGCCTCCTAGTATATTGGGGCTCCTGGATTTGGGATGCGATGATTCTATTGTTGAGGTCCATGTTACTCTGGTGAGCTATCCTTGGAGTGCTACCCACTACTGATGCCATGCTCCATCGTGGATTCGTTGGCCTGAACATGTGCTGCATGTGTCTAGCCGATGTGGAGTCGTTGGATCACACGCTTGTTGAAGAGTGTCAAAAATACTCATTATTCGTGTCCTTTTAGTAGATTGTTCTTAGTGTTTTAGGTTGATTTAGTTGTGTTTTAGTTGTCATAGTGTTAGTTTTCGTTCATTGTGTGTTTTTGTAAGAGTTATCGTTTTTTATTGTGTTTTCTTGCTTTTAGGAGCTAATTTGAGGAGAAGTGGAGGAGGATCGAGCTAGACGCATGGATTTTGAGTCGGTGGACTTTTCCCTGTAAATAGGGATCCTCGGGTGACCAATCTGCACTTTTGCCACCAAAATTCACCCTCAAAAATGAAAATTTAATTTTAGTCACTAAAACTTTTGATAGATTGACGAATAGGGACATTCGTTTAAATCTGATCTTCGATCCATCTGTTGTGATCGGGATTCGATCAGCAACTCAACGTAGATGATCCGGACCTACGCGAGCACATGTTACAACAACTAAGCAGGATTTAATTAACAAATTTGTCATTTAATTAATCGTAATTAAATACATGATTATTTGTTAATTGTGCATTTAATTCCTTCAGTATTGTTAAGGCAGAAATTATAAATAACCCATAAATTATTATTGTTTTCCTGGAATGCTATGGGTTTGTCGTACTGATTTAGAGTCTCGGATGATAATATTGTTTTCTATTATGATTTTGATTTCCCTGGGAACTACCTATTATTGTCTTCGGTTACTTTTTTCTATCATGGGGTTTTAAATTTGTATTTTACTTTTTAATTTACAAATCATAATGAATATGATGCGAGTACCATCTATAAGACCTACATTTTATCACCTTTTTTTAAATAAATATGTAATCGAATATGTATTTTATCTAATATTGAACCAGTCAAAAGATCTCAGTATTCTTTATTGATATGCTACACAAAAATCTAAACCATATTTGTGGGAGGTTCTCTCCTCGTTAAGACATACTTTTTGTAGTGAAAGAATCACTTCTTTTACTTACTTTTTTTCTTGAACAAACTTATTTCACTTACTCAATAAGATATAAAGGAAACAAACTAGGACAAATTATTCTCAAGTCCTTAGCCTTTACTGAAATTACTATTTTTATCTCTCCTGTTTCGAAAAAGATACTTTTGTCCACCTACTTTGCTTAATTATCTCTCTTAGGTCCCTAATACCGGAATCAGGAAATTTCTCCGGCATCAACGGACCTGAAATGACTATTTTGCCCTTTCATCAAAAGTTAAAAAAACTAGATTATTTTACTACTGCAACTTGTTGACCTCACTAACCCAGTCACCGGAACACGAGCTAGGTTGGACGGTAGATGATAATGGTTGTTGGGGTTAGACAGCAACCAAGGGACCTGAGCCAACCTCATTAACCTTGCCATCGGAACACCCAGAAGAGTCCAGTAGTAGTTTTTCTACCTCGTCCTCCCCACCACATGAGTTTTTTAGGGACTAGAATGAGTTTGACTTATTGTCTAGCAGGTTATCGTCATCTAGGTTGAGCTCGGCCGACGAGCTCATCTTGAACGGGCAGATCTGACCCATGAAGCTTTTAATTTATCTTTTGGTTATGCCTTTGGATCAAGAGAGGAAGGAGACAACAATGTAGAAGAGAGAGGGGGAGGGAGGAAGAAGGGTGGAGGGAGAAGATCAATGCGCTTTTCTTTGTTTTTTTAATTTCTTGACTAAAGGGCAAAATCAATATTTCAGGTCCCTGATTGTCGGAAAAATTTTTTGATTTTGCTACGAGGGACCTGAGGGTTATATTTAATCAAAGTAGAGGGACTAAATTATCTTTTTAGAAATAGGAGATACAAAAATAATAATTTAAACAAAGGCTCGGGATTTGAGGGCAATTTGTCCAAAAAACTAATAGATTGATACATTGAAAATTTTGTAACACCGGTCGCACGAATGACGGATGCAAAGATTTTTGGTACTCTTAAAATTTGGTTAAGATTAGTGCATGGTCTTATATATTCATATTTATACTCTTAATCTCTTTTGAAAATAAATATTTAGAAAGGATGACAGTCTAGCCCAACAAAAAAATCAATATATCCTATACACGCTGAGTCCATGATAGAGTAGATATCTGTGATCCGGGTTTAATTTACATCTCTATTTCAAAGTTGTCAATAATTGGTATACACTTTACTAATTAATGTACATGATTAATGACTCATAATTTTCTTAATTAATTTGAAAAAATCTTTTACAGCCATATTAACGATGAACCTTGTTTTATGATTAGATTCTCTTTGAAAAGAATTTTGGAACTGTCGCTCCACTTGTGCACAATAATGTGCTTTCATAGGAATATCGCCCCCAAAAACATGTGCTCAATAAAAAAAGGGACAAACCAAAGTTTCGTATGATTGGAGTTTTCTATTGTATATTATTTTCACTTTGATAGTTCGAAGATTTTCCACTATACAAAATAAGCAAAGGTAAAATGACAAAACCACAACGAACCGCATAAAAAAAATACATATTTATTAATCATGGGTAAATCAAACCCAGCCTAGAAAATCGTATTATTGTTCCTTCCACAACTGCTACTCCCAAGCCCCTGTCTCAGTTCAAACCTTAGGAATTCAATCATTCATTTCATCAAGGGGCAAACTAAATGGTGCTAAAAGTTTAATAATTTTGGCTCTCTTTTCCTCCGAAAGTAAGACCAGCATAATCCGAAGCTAAATATGTCTTAAACAAATCTGCTAGGAAAACCTTTTTCCTCTTAGGATTGTGCCCCATGTCCTTGCAAAGCTGGTCATTATACCAAAAGTTGGTAGTACTAAATGCATCGCCTTGCAAACAATTCACCAGCAGTATCCAGATTGAAGTTGTTCCAAATTTGTACATCCTTTTCCATTTCGGTCACTGTTGGCACATGGATTTTATTGTCCAGGAGTTGTGCTACCCATTGGCTTCTCAATTCTGACGTCCACAAATTGGAAATTGTCTCTGCGTATCCAATTACTGCTAGCCGTGGAATTAGAGGATGGATTATTTGCCTGATACCAATGAAATTAGATATAGAAGAGTATTAATTAGTACTTGGTATCATAAAATTACTAGCTAGAAATACTTATAATGACTGGACCCAGATCATAAATATATATTTTTGGTAAGTGATTATGCTTTGAAAACTAAAAGAGAGAATAACAACAAAATAAGAGGAAAAGTAATCTTACATATTATTAAATTTAGATAAGATTATTAAAATAAAGCACAACGGACAAATTCGCTATTTATAATAATCCTAGTCTACTCCAAATTAAGGCCTAAATCTAAAGGATCCCGATGATTTATCTTGATCCATACCTGAAGGATCTTGACCCGGTTCTTCATTTTTATTACTGGTTCAAATCTTATCCTGATCCATACTCTAATTACTAAACTATGTAGGAAATAATAAATAATAGATAACTGACTTGCATAGTGGAATCAATGAAGGGTGAGAGGATCCCATCATCATTTCTCGGAACCTTGGGGACACAAAAATGTCCCCGAGCTTTCCGTCACCTCTGAAACCTGTAGCGAAAAACACATCGGTCTCCAATGGAAGGGTCTCACCATCAAGCAAAATTCCTTCTTTAACAAAGCTAAAACCATCAATCTTCTTGAGGACTAAGCTTCCATTTTCTACACTTTCGTAGAACCCCTCGGGCAGCCATGCAAATCGGCAAGAGTTGAGTTGGCCGATGAACCTTGTCTTCGGCAACATCCCATGCTTTTTCAACGGGAACACGCTGCTTAGATAAATCTCCGCTACTTTCCCTAGTAACCATCTCTAACAAAACATTCAAAGAGCATACATCACATGTATATTCGAATAAAACATTATCGATCTTTCGGTACATTATGGAAACTCAAGAATCCGAAAAAAATTTTAACTTGGAGAAAAAGAGTCAGGGATAATGGAAACGTTACCATGGGTGAGAACAAGGTGGGTTCGATACTTTGTAAGAACGTCTCTCCAGGCTTGTGGTAAAACAAGTCATTAGAGAACCGAATGAAGAAAATATGGCTAAACCTTGGCGAAAAATCTATTGGCAAGACCCAATAAACTTTTCGTCTAAGCAGACTGCACGGATTCTTATTTCCTAAGAACAAATGAATAGAGAATAATTACATTTCCACCCGAAAGTGGCAAGAATAATTACTAATCCAAATGAAAGAGATCTATTTGTAAATGCATGACAGTAACCAAAAGTTGGGAAAGACATAGGGCTTATTGTGCCCAAAAAGGATCTTTCTTGTATAAAATCCTGCATAATCTCAAATGTTATCGATCCCACAAACTAAATAATATAAAACAAACTATTTTCCTTTTGGCTTTTGAATTTGCAAGTGACCGCGGAGGACCAAGAAATCACCTCATTCCTCATATATGTCACAGTCACAATAGAATTGTTTGAAATTTGCTTGCATTTATTTATTTTTTTATTCCATAAAATAAGAATCTAATAATAAAAGTTGCTCTGTAGCGGGAGATGAAGCAGTACGTTGTCGCACATATAACTTGTGTGGAAAAGTTAAAGCGTGATGATCGGGCAGCGACCACTTTTGTATAACAATGAATAAATAATTTGCGCATTGGTATGCAAGGTCTACAGCAGATTTGGCCGACCCAATGACTGCAATTTTCTTGTTCTTGACCATATCTTTAGCCTTTGACTTGTCCATAAACGAGTACTCTTCGGAGTGCATCACTTTTCCACCAAACACTTCAGGCCCCTCATTAGGTAGAAAGCTTGGTATATTTGGTAGGCCACTAAATTGTCCCATACACAGGGTGATAAACTCTGCCTTGTACTCCTGAAAATTTTCAATTTGGTACGCACATGTCATTTTGTATAGAGTTCTTATATTGGGAGCATATTATCAACTTAACAAAAGTATTACCAACCTGTATTAAATATCAAATCCGAATTTTTAAGTACGTAACAATTTTAAATATTTGTTCATAGAATTTTTAAAATCTTCAAAAGTACTAACTGGCTCGAGTTTGAAATAAGTCAGTCATGTAGATCAAATAACCGGTGGGATAAAACAAAAAGCTTAACACTGAGTGTTACCTTGACAATGGAGGTTTTGGTGTCCTGAACTGTGATTAGCCACTTTCCTCTGGACCCAAAAGCCGTTCCATCCCCACCCCACAGCCTCCAACCCTCCATCTCCTCGTCGCTCTCACCGCCGACATAATCCAAACTCATCACCCGGGAGTTGAACCGTATGTAAGAGTAAAAACCAAAATGCTTGGCATAAGATTGAACATAGTCAAGGACCTGGTCGTGACTCGGAATAGGTGTGTCCAACCTGGAAGGCCATGGGAAGTCGGAGAACTCGTAGCTGAATTTGCCGCTGTCAGTTTAGCATGCATAATTAACACATAATTACACAAATAAACCTAGCCTAATTAAACACGTAATTAAGCTTAATAAATCGCTTACTTGTTGAAGCGTGTGCACGCGAAGTCCCACAACGTTGTTGATGAGACGCCGGTCGAAGTTCGATTATGAACGAATCGAATCGGAGCTCGGAATCCACGATTGGACCTATCCGTATATCTGACGAAAATGCGAGTGACTAAAATGCAATTTTCGTCTCTGAGTGTGTTATTGGAATTTGGCAAAATTGCATTTTAGTCCTACAGATTTCTCCTTTTATAGGCCTTTGGGCCGACCTTGAAAGCAGGAGGTGGGCCTCATGCATGAGAGGCCCACCATGCACACCCACCTCATTCTCTTGTAGATGAGATTGGGCCAAATCCAACATTCTCCCACTCATCCACTATTGATCACAATCAATAATAGATGCATTTGGGCCCAATTCCATGACATTTACACTCATTCATTATTGACCACAGTCAACAATGTACAGATAATATTTTTTATATAGGCGATCGTGCGACCAGCACATGTCGAGTCCGTTGAGCCAAAATTCAGAAGCACCGACACACGAACTAACTGAATAGTAGCATCTTGACATCTCACATATAATAAAGTGTGCTTTTGCCCCAGGACTCATGTCACATTCCATTGTTCACACAATGATTTCAAACAATTTTATTCGTGTTCACTATTGTACTTTTCAATACAACTGGTATACCTGAACAAAGAATCTCAAAATGTGATGAACAGAGTTCCTTCTCCCTTAACTATATTCTTTCCATAATGATTTAGCCTGCTTTTCTAATTAGCCCTGCCAGGTCAAATCAATATGTCATAACCTTTTCATGGACTAATTAAGCTAGCAGCACTAAATCATACTTCCAGAATATGTTTAGGATCTTAAGGGCAAACTTCGGGAACCCACAGTTCTCAAAACGCGGTCTCACACCAGGGATAGTGAAATCAATGAACATAATTATCCCATCCAATGGTCAAACAGCACACAAGATACTCATACTTGTGTTATGGTGTGAATTCCATTTTATAGGAATACATGTCAATCAACACCATACTAGAGTCATAGCCACAACTTAACTCTAGGCTTTAAGACAGAAGGTATGATAAGTTCCACTTAATACTTATCATAGGATTATAGAAGATCCAATGTAGTAACTCATTACTGTATCCCATAACAAATCTTGCTCTCTTAACAAGACGGCATTGTCGCTGTAGGATATTGCACATCTAAAATATCCAACAACTGCCTCATCTCAATCAAGAATCAACACATTTGACTCCCACTGAGGTAAACACCCGTGTGAGTGGGCTACTTTTCTGTCTGACATGATACGCAAGGTGTTCATATTGCCAAAAACAAAACTTCTTATTTATAAATGAAACTGTAGTAAACCTAATAACTTTACATATTTGCCAAACACTTTTTGAGATAATACTTTGGTCATAGGGTCTACAACCATATCTTGCAAAGATATGTGTTTCATACACAATCTTTTAGAGTTTTCTAAATTTCTAATGAAATTTAGTAACTCTACGCTTAGCCCTGCAATGGAAACACAAATTCTTTGCATAAGCTACAACGACTTGATTGTCACAGAATACTCACAATGAGTATTCTGTAATAGCATTCAAATACATTAAAATTCCCTTGACAGCTTTCTAGTGAGTATAGCCTAAATTCTATTGATATCTACTTACAATGCACATAGCACAGTAAATATCAGATTGCGTACATAACACTATGTACACCAAGCAACTAACTGCATTGGCACAGGGAATCATTTCCATATTCCCTATTTGTTTAGTCATAATTGGACACAAAACCTTGCTCAAATTATGACCATTTACTAATAGGACATACTTTGGATTACTATGATCACAATTGAAATGTTCTACTACTTTACGAACAGACGTCTCTTGTTAAGGAGACATTGTCCTCTTCGAACAATTTCTCAAAATCACAACTTCAAGTATGTAATCAGTGTCACCCATGTCTATCACATCAAAGTTGGGAGAAAACCAAACTTTGATTTTGACAAGTAGTCCTATGTCATGTACGGTCAAGAGTATGTCATCAACATACAAAGTGATGATGACAAATTCTTTCCTGATCACTTAACATACACATAGTGATCTTCGTGAATCACAATAAAATCATTTTTCATGATAGTATTATGAAAACGAATATACCACCATCTAGATGATTGCTTAAGGCTATAAATTGATCTATTCAATTTGCAAACCTTCTGTTTGTAGCCTTTTTGGATATAGCCCTCAGGCTTAATCATATAGATTACTTCATCCAATTCTCTATAGAGATAAGCAATCTTAACATCCATATGATGTAATTCTAGATTCATGTTAGCAATCATAGCCAAAATGACCCTAATGGACGTGAATCTAACAACAGCAGCAAAAATCTCCTCATAGACAATTCCTGCATGTTGCTTAAATCCCTATACAACTAGACAAACTTTGTATCTTTCAACACTGTCATCTGCATTGCTCTTGACCTTGAGAATCCACTTATTCCCAATAGTCTTACGTCCTTTAGGTAGATCAACCAGATTCTAAACTTGATTTTTGGTCATGGAAGACATTTCTTCCTCTATCACATTAATCTACTCAACCTTTTATGGAGATGACAGAGCACTAGACACATTTCTGGACTCATCTACATCCTGAAGTATAGTCAGTAGAACTTTACCCGAATCACCAAGTACGCATTATCCTCACCTTCGATATTACATTGTCAGTGTGGTATGCTAGTTCTACTAGACCTACGAAATTCCTGATTCTGATAAATATCTCTCATATATTTATCATATCCAGAAACAGTACTAATACTAGACAGAAGTTCCGTACTCCCACTAGAATAAGGAACTATAAGCCTTTCAGGATTAAGACGAACTTTCTTCCGAACCATGTTGAGATAGAAAGTCACAACTTTCTGTCTCAATTCTCCCACTCGGAAGAAGGGGTTCAAAAGGATCTGGCTTAACTATTTCATAAAGATCAAGGTTTTTACTAACCTCTCTCAATCTAAGAAATTTATTTTCCAAAAAAAATATGACATTATATGATTCAAATTATGTTACTTGTCCATTGTCCAGTTCACACATGAACTTGTATCCTTTAGATATTTCAAAATACCTTATAAGGACACTTGTTCTACTTGTCGGTCCTAATATACCGAAAGCACTTGAGGTAGAATAGACATAGGACACAAATATCCCCATAGCTTAAAATAGGATAAATCAGATTACCGATCTGTCCATATTTCATTAGGGATGGTAGTAACAGGCTTAGAGGGTACATAGTTAAGAACATATGTGGTAGTTAGGAGCACATCTCCATATTGACAAATTTGCCTCTGCTATCATAGATCTAACCATGTCAAGAAGGATTCTATTCCTTCTTTCAGCAACCTCAATCTATTGGGATGTACAAAGAATGGACAACTAATGTTCAATTTCTTTCATAACATAAAGTACCTTACAATTCATCAGAAAGATATTCACGATCGCGATCAATTTGCAAAGTCTTTATCTTTCTATCCTTCTGATTCTCAACAAAACTCATGTATGTCATGAAGCAACTTAATGCCTCTCACTTATGAGAAATCAGGTATATCAGACTATATCACAAATAGTCATCAATAAAGGTGATGAAGTAACATGCACTATGTGCTGCCCTCACATTCATTTGACCATATGTGTCAAAGTAGACTAATTGAAATAGAAATTCAGTTCTAGCCTTAGTACTGAAAAGTTTTCTTGTACTCTTTCCTTCTAGACAAGAAATGCTTCTAGGTAAGATAGACTTTTCTATATTACCTAACAATCCAATCTTAGCTGGATAGTTTAAGCAATCTTGGCCCACATGGCTTAATCTAGAATGCCACAGCATAATATCATCTTTCGACAAATTTATGCTAGTGACTAAGGAGTAACGTTCACTAGGAACAATATCCATCATGAAAAAAAAACTTTCCGATCTATATCCAAGGCTATAACAGGCATTATCCAAATAAAACCTAACAATGTCGTTCTTATATGACAACGATAAAACTTAAAGATATCAAAGTAGATATAGAAATCAGGTAGGTTTGAATATCTGGAATAAACAACATGTCATGTAAAAAGAGAGTACACTAACCACGAGGGTGCAATTTATAAGTATCCAAACCTTTCACATCCATAAACAAGTTGTTATTAACAAAATAGTTTTTGTTCCAGTTGGCAACTGCCAATATTCTACAAACGAACTATGATCTCTAGCTATATGGTCTATTACTCCTGAATCAATCATTCACATAGAATGTGATTCAACAAGGAGGGTGCAAGAAGATACATTAAGCTCATCAGAGTTTAAATGTACCTACTTAAGTATATTGCAATCTCTTGCAAAATATCCCTTCTTATGACAGTTATAATATTTCACCTTAGAAATATTAAACCGTCTCTTTTTCTTAGACCTTAAGCTATCTATTTTAGGTCTTAAGTTTTTAGCCCTTGGATTTTAAGAATCCTTATTCTTTCCTTTTCTTATTCCCATAGCTATTCAAACTAATCAAATAAGGTTCGAGATAAGATATCTTAGCAAGAAGACGATCTTCTTCTAATTCAAGGTACCTAGCAACATCCATAAATGTTACTAGGTGATCGGAATGAGTAAGGTTCATCTACATCTGTTCTTAGCTTGGAGGCTAGGAACCGATGATAGAGTGAATCTGTTGCTCACTGCTAAGTACATGACCAGCCTCAGCCAGATCACTAATCATGTTGGACATCATCTTAAGATGTTGCCTCATAGTAATTTCGGGACATTTCTTAAAGGTGTCAAACCTTGTTGTCAAAACATAAAGCCTTGACATAGAAAGCTTATCGAATGTACTTTGAGGGCATCCCAAAACTCTTTCGCATTTTCACAAATGCAAAAGTGCTTTGTGATGTTGTCCATCATAAAGCTCAGCAATATCAAATGTGCAACAAAGTTCTTTCTATCCAAACAGCATAGGCATGACAATCACGCTTATGTTGTGTAGTGTTGCCTATATCACGCTCTAACAAAATCATATGTACTAGTTCAAGAACCTCTTGTTCTTTAAACATATACCAGATTTTTATGCTCTAGAATAAACTGACATCTCTATAGGGAATTTAAAGTACAAGAACACATCAGAAGTTTGATTTTAGGCAATAGGAACCAGTTTACTATAATCTCACAACTTTAATGACATATAGTCTTTGATTAGTCTCGAAATCAAAGTAGGTCGCTAGAGTGCTTCCCATTACCATTCAAGATTTAATCTCCAACTAAAGTCATAAAAAGTTCACATATAGCAAACTCAAGTGGTACATGAATAAAATAAACATAATTTATTTATTCATACAGTGCAATTGTATGTAAACACGCATACAAAAACACAAGTATACAGTTGTATAATAAGTACAAAACTAATTACACAAATAACAAATACAAAATATGTTACTAACTTTCATACATATCTGAGGTTGTACAAACAAAAGTACAAGCTAACTCAGAAAAAGGTACACAACCTATTGTACAAAAGTGTTTCCCTAAAACAGAGTACGTAAAAATGGAAATTTACTAGACAATGCAAACTTAATCACACATCAAACTCCAAAAGGGTATCCTGGAGTTCAAGTCTGAGAATCTAGATCCACACTTGGATCATTTCTATTAGACTTTAACAGAATGACATATTAACATACAATGGTTGGACTTCCAAGGCTCACCATAGTGAACGAACTAGAGTCCATAATCCATTTGAACAATACCAAAGGAAACATATAAGTATTTTCCTTAGCCGAGTAACAGGTTATATCAAAACCGTTTCTCAACTTAAACACAGTAGGGGGACACATCTCCCTAAAGAAGCTTGTGTGCCCTAAATGCTTCAAAAGCATGACAAGAGCAACCTTATGGTTTTACACTAGGGGATTCCAAAGACTACTCATGTCTTATAGGATTTTAAGGGTCGTCAACAAGTTACGAAACTTGCTGGTCAATTCTCCCCAAAAAATGTAATTACCAAAACAAATGGCATCTTGCATATCTTTATGCACAGTATTAATATGTTCAACTAGCATGTATACATTATCCTTGGGTATCCCAGGCGATAAACGCCTTTATATCACACACGTTGTCTCAACGACTCAGTGTTAATATTCGGATAACTCCAGGTAGACATCGTTATCTAGCAATTAATGCCAAATAATTTTTGGGTCAAATCACATATTTTCCAAAAATAAGATTGAAAATTAAATTTTCAATCTTCCGATGACTCATCGTATGATTTATGCTATGTCTAGTAATTTGATGGAACATAATCCAAAAATTATTTAGATCTTTTAAACATTCACATATTTTTAAAAAATATATATACTTTTGAATTTTGATCGAATAAAACAAATTTATTCAATTAAAAACAAAATAGTACCAAATTATGACTTAAAACGAATTTAAATCAAAATTTGGGATTTAATCGAATTAAAACATGTCCGGAAAGGACTAATTTAAAATTTAATTAAATCTAATCAGTACCAAATTAGGATTTAAAACGAATTTAAATCAAAATTAGGGATTTAATTAAATTAAAATCAAGTCCAAAATGACTAAATTAAAATCTAATTAAATCAATTTAATACAAAATTAGGATTTAATACAAATTTAAATCATAATTCAGGATTTAATTAAATTAAAATAAGTCAAAAAAGACAAATTTTACATTTAATTAAATAAAATCAGTATTAAATAACTAATTTTGATTCAAAATCAAAATTAAACCAAAATTGATTGAGTCGAACTATTAAACCAATCTAATTCGACCAGTTTAATTCAAAATCGACCCTGATTACAAATTCTGATTCAAAATCGAAATCAAACCAAAATTAATTGAATCGAACTATTAAACCATTCAAATTCAACCGATTCAATTCAAAATTGACCCAGTGTATAAAACGTTTTTCGGAAAAATGTGAAATGCCCAAAATGCCCCTCTCATATCCCCTTCTCCTTCTTCCCCCTTTTCACTTTCTCTCTCTCTCCCCGACCAAAAAAATCCGTACCCACCTACTATGGTAACTCGTCGACGGAGGAGAGCCATCCCTCGCCACTGTAAGAGATCGAATCGCTATGACATCCTGGTCACGACCCAACCACTCTGGTCGATTGTCGTGCCGTGGTTTGCCTTCGGCGAAGACTTCTCCCTCTCACCGGAGTTCTGAACTCCAATGGTCGGATCTTTCGATTCCAACGATATCGAGTGGCAAAACCGACATCAATATGCTCGGAACACATCAATGAGTCGATTGGTGGTGACCGTCGACGTTCAAAACGTCGGAATTGATCAAAATTTGGTTGGGTTTGAATCGGAGGAAAAAGGGGAATTAGGGTTGGGTATTTCGATTTCGGGGTGACAAATTACAAAATGGTCACTAAATTTCCGCGTGATTTTCAAATCAGCCAAACCGAAAACAAATTTCGATTTGGTGCTCAATTGACAAAATCAGTTTGCAAATAAGCCCAAAAACAATCTGATTTACATTTAAATCATGATTAACTCGATTTTAATTCAAATCCTTTGAATTAAAACATCAACAACGTACAAGAACATGTTACAAACTATGCTCTGATACCAATTGTCGGTTTAGCATGCATAATTAACACATAATTACACAAATAAACCTAGTCTAATTAAACACGTAATTAAGCTTAATAAATCGCTTACTTGTTGAAGCGTGTGCACGTGAAGTCCCGCAACGTTGTTGATGAGACGCCGGTCGAAGTCCGATTATGAACGAATCGAATCGGAGCTCGGAATCCACGATTGGACCTATCCGTATATCTGACCAAAATGCGAGTGACTAAAACGCAATTGTCGTCTCTGAGTGTGTTATTGGAATTTGGCAAAATTGCATTTTAGTCCCACAGACTTCTTCTTTTATAGGCCTTTAGGCCGACCTTGAAAGCAGGAGGTGGGCCTCATGCATGAGAGGCCCACCATGCACACCCACCTCATTCTCTTGTAGATGAGATTGGGCCAAATCCAACAGCCGCTCTGGAGCTTGGTGGACTCTAACGTGTGAGCCCAAACGCCGCCTTTTTGTTCTTGTGCTTCGAAGACGATAGGGTTTAGGCGCTTCTCTGCTGTGTACTTGCAGGCTACGAGGCCGCTGATTCCCGCTCCGATGATGGCCACCTTCTTCATCACCTCCTCCATCAATGAAATGAAACGGGTCACAAGTTAATGATAAGATGATGATATAATAATGTTCCGTTGCTTTCAAGCTTTGTTTGTTTGGTGGGTGGATAGGTTGGCAAAAATATTCTATTTTGTTAGAGAGTCCGTGGATTGACTTTTTCAACTTTGCAAATATGGGAAAAAAAAGGTTGAAAAGAGTTCAATTACTTCCAAAATTCTTGATTTGGACCAATCTGTCTAAAATTTAATCGGACGAGAAAAGCTTTTGTTTTGTGGATTTTTATATTGGCACAAGGCACCCACCGCGCACATGGTATTTTATCTTATTGAAAATTGTGTGACGGTATAAATGGGTTGATAGTTGTCTGACCCATCAAATTAAATGTCTCCCATCTAATCATGTGAGGAACATATCCAAGAATTTCAGGGGATCCGTTTTAAACAGAAATAACAAAAAGGAATTCTTGAAAAATATTTTTTCTGTCTGTTCCGAACATAATCACAAATATGAAACTAAACAAAAAATGCATTAACGTCAATAGTTTAGTACAAAACCGCATAAATTCTAACAATTTGGTACAAGAAACTACTGAAATTTATGAAGTTTTGATATAGATCGAGGATAAATTTGTCGAAATCGCTTCTTTTATGGCATTGTTTGCTACGGCTTGTGTGTAATTATTTAATCTATTAATCAAAGTTGTGTCCACGTTAATATGCTATATAAAATTATGGGTGTGCTGGTTTTAATAAATATATGTGGTTTTTATCTTTCTAGTCCATGAAACACATTCCAATTGCAATAAAGTCAATCAATGGAGAATCAAAATTAATAAATCACTGTGAAATCTATTGGGGCCTCTGAAAAATGTACCAAATAGATTATTAACGCCTTGAAACAAGTTATTGTCATGATGTTGAGAATTAATACAATTTTTGTACTCTAGAAAAATTAGAATACATATTTGTTTAATAATTATATCTTTAAAAAAACAAACCATGAGATTGATAGAAATCGAATATGCACATTACATAAATCAATCAAGCAATACATTTAATATAACTCTTTTAAAAAATAGATCAATTAAAATATTTTATCATGGTATAAAATTTTTAATTATGAAAAAATCAAGGCACTAAGAAAATAATGTTATGGGGTTTGCGCGAAGTTAAGGTGTACAAGTAGATGAAAAAATGTTTCATTTATTTTGAAATTCGACTTATGAAAAAATAAACTTATTTCAGTTTCATGTGATTTCATCATTTTTGCAGGAAATACCAAATAATTTTACAATAGGGGGAAGCAAGCGGCTGCCACCACCGTCGGACCCGGCCTTCTCCCTCATCCTAATCTTCGCCTTTTACTTCCAGAGAATCTCCAAGAAGCAGACGGTCCCGTCCTCCAACGAGAAACCCTCATACCGGTACTCCTCCGCTGATCTCCAGTGAGCCACGAATGCCTTTTCTTCCTCCCGGTAGCTTAGATAAGGGGGTTTGGGTAAGTTTATCGCAGGGCCCTCCCTGTCGGGTAGAGCATCACCGTCAAGGTGATGGACTCCGAGTTGTTGCAAGGGGAGTTCCAGAACGAGATCCACAATGCATCGAGGTTAAACTATTTATTACGTTTCCCTGGAGTACTATGGTGGAAGGATGTTATTGTTAATGGTGATGGTCTGGGCAGAGGAAGGGAGGTGGAGCGCTCGAAGGAGTGGATCCGGCAGAGGAGAGAGAGAGGAGGAGGATGAGGAAGGTGGAGAGAAGAAGAGGGTGTTTTAAAAAAATAAAACATTAACCATGTACTAATTTGGTAATTAGCCATTGCCACATCATTTCCACGTAGCGCTCCACATGAGCAACGAAACAACGTCATTTTGTAAAAAACACTCGGACAAGAGACTGAGACTGGTCCATGATGAAAATTTTCACAAGTTGGACCTGTTCTACGGTCCAAAAAGCACAAGGTATGCAAGTGAGAATGGGTGAAGTCACAGGGTACTTTTTTGTACTTTTCCCTAAATTTTATTCTTCCTTTTATATTTTAAATTTTCCAAATACAACAAAATCAAGCGGGTCTGTGATGAGTGTCAAAAACACTCATTATTCGTGGTCATTTTAGTGTTTCAGGTTGATTTAGTTATGTTTTAGTTGTCTAAGTGTTAGTTTTCGTTCATTGTGTGTTTACGTTAAGTTTATCGCTTTTCATTAAGTTTGCTTGTTTTTGGGAGCATATTTGAGGAGTAGTGGAGGACGTTCGAGCGGACATGCGAATGTATGGACGAGAAGGAAGTTGCGATGCCTAGGAGTGCTTATCACGAGAAGCTGGCACACGCCATGCCTCTATGGCGCACACCAAGTATCCGTTACTCAGACGACCATTCACTCAGATGACCAGATGCACTTGAAGAGGGAAAATGCGAAGACCTGGCACACGCCACTTATAACTGGCGCACGCCAGACCAGATGGACAGAAGAAAAATAAAGATGAGTGTTGGATAAACAAATGACAAGACTTGACAAGGGCGGTTTAGAGTTTTCTGAAAGAAAGAGGGACAATGGCTGACTCTTTTAGATAATTTTAGGTTAGATATTTTAGTATATTAGTTAGATTAGATATTTAGTTTACTATTCCATTAGTTGCTTAGTATATATGCTAGTTTTGCTTTGTAAACTAAAGGAGAAGAACTTTGGACAAAAACACAGAAGTAAAAGTTGGTTTTTGGTAGAAGAACGTGGACTTGAAGAGGGGGAGCTTGGAGTCTTGATAAGTGTCCCTCCCTTTTACTCTTTGTCTTTTATTAATGCTTTGTGTTTATATAAATATGTATGAGTAGTTGTTTAAGTTTTGTGCCTTAATGCCTTTGATGTAGCCACTGATGAGAGTTGTGTATGTTCATGTATGTGTTTTTATCGACGTGCTTGATCTTATTGCTTAGACTTGCTTGATCACCAAGCCTTAGTAGCTAGTCAAAACTTGAGACCGAAAGGAGATAAAATTGATGGATAGATTGATTTGATGATTAGTACTCTAGCTAGGAGAGAAATCTCCTTGGTAACCTACTGATTGTTCTTGGAGTGGAGCTTATAGTTGGTATTTAATTTAGTTTAGTTGGTGGGTGGGGTCGAAAGAACATATTTAACCTTCTAAGCTTGGTTAAGTAACAATTTAGACTCATCTTGCATGAAAGTGTGGTTGAGGTTGCCTTTGATTCACTCGAACCATATCACATACAATCAAACCCCTCTTTGTCTTATAGTTATGTTGCTGGTTTAAGGTACTTAGCTCACTTTTAGCTTTTTAGTTATTGATAATCTGTTTTGTGTTATAAACTATATATATGCTTGTTCTTATGCTCTTGATGCTTGATGTTAAAGACTTTAGATCACTGAAGTTCAACTACAAACTTCATAATCTGATCCTAGTAAGTATGTAAACCTTAGAGTAGGCCTAACACCTCAATCTCTCTAGATCGACAACCCTACTTACTATTATTGCAATTCGCTGCAACTCTGCTAATAAATTGGTGCACGCCACCCTAGTTGGCGCATGCCAGGTTTGTTAGTTCCTGAGCTTTTGGTCGCGCTAGGTGATTCTTGGCATGTGCCAAGGCTTTAGGCTTGTCTGTGCCACCCATCTCTAGCATACGTCAGGAAGGTCTTATAAACGACTGATTGTCCATTATTAGTATATTTTTATTTTTATTTTATTTTTCTTTATTTTTCGTTTACTTCTTGACCAAGTAACTTGTCTTGCTTGACAAGTTACTTGCATGCCATTAACCCGTTCAACCAATATTTCTTCATTGGAGATTGAAGAAGAAATAACGCAGTTAGAAAGGTCATTGCGTAGGGAGAGATGAGAAAAAGAAAGAATGGACCAAAGGCTTGAGGGTCAAGGGGCTGGAGTACATGCCCCTGGACATTCTCTAATTGACCACGGGAGACCGACATACGAAGGAGCAAAAACTGGAATCTAATGGCCAGCTGTTGAAGCTGATCACTTCGAAATTAAGCTGGTGGTGATTCATATGCTTCAAGCTTCGGGTCAATTCTATGGTTTATCTAATGAAGATCCTAATGAACATGTGGGGAACTTTATGGAATTAGCTGATAATTTTAAGTATCTTGGAGCGTCTGATGATGCTGTTAAGATTAGAATGTTTCCTTATACGTTAAGGGATAAGGCTAAGCTATGGTATAAGCAACTTAAGGGTACTCCAATAACCACGTGGGAGCAATTAGCGAATGCTTTCCTTGACAAATATTTCCCCTACTCAAAGACTAACAAGCTCGTTAAGGAGATCACAAACTTTGAACAATATGAAGGAGAATCTTTGAGTGAAACTTTGGAGAGATTTAAGGAATTGCAACGAAAATGCCCACACCATGATTTGTCTGAGGAGTCTCTTCTTAAGACTTTTTATTTTAGCCTGTCGCTAATAACTATGGGAAACGTTGATTTAGCGTCCAATGGAAACTTCCTAAGAAAGGAAAGGGATGAAGCCCACCATATTCTGGAAGAGCTGATAGCAACAAACAGGATAATCACAAATGAGAGAAAGAAACAACCCATTAGATAGTTAAGGGAGGTAACTGAGCGGAGTGAGAGAAGAGGAATTATTGAACTTGATTCTTCCTCATCTTTTCAAGCACAGTTAGACTTGATGGCAAAACAATTGCGCGAATTGACTCTAAACAAAGTTGATGTTGTTGCTTTACAACAGTATTGCGAAGGCTGTGGCAACTCTGGCTACGAGATTAGTCAATGAGCAATGATGAGCCAATCTACAGAGCAGGTCAACTTTGTAAGTGGTCAAGGACAAGGAGGAAACCGAATGGTAAATAATCCATATTCCTCTACATACAATCCTGGTTGGAGAAACCACCCTAACTTCTCATGGAAAGATAAAAACAATGATGACAGTATGGCAATCAATCCTGATAAAGGAATGCCCTTACGCTTATCACAACAAGGACCACCTGGTTTTCAACCACGTGGATTCTTGGGAGAAAGAATGGTAGCACTTGAAGAAAGATTTGACAAGGTTGAGAAGTTCATCCAACAAACTGGAGACTCATCCAACAACCAAAGTCAAATCATGAAGGCATTTGCGGCCCACAAAGTACAAATGCATATAGAGCATCTGGCTCTCTCCCAAGTTCTACTGAAGTAAATCCTCGAGGCCAAGTTAATGCAATTACCTTAAGAAGTTGAAAAAAATTAGCTTCTCAAAAAGTCAAAGAGAAGGCTAAAGAGAGGGTTGTGGAAAGTCTAAATAAGGATACGGAGGAAGAAGTTCTGAAGGAAAAGGTCCCGCAAGAAGAAGTTGTAGAGGAAGAGGAAGTTTATGTATCACCACCACTACCAATGGTCCCCATTCTACCTTATCCTCAGAGGGTTAAGCAAAAGTCAGGAATGGATGAAAAATTTCTCCATTTCATGGAGAAAATAAAGAACGTTAAGATTAGCATCTCTTTTCTAGAGATGCTAGATCAAGTACCACACTATGCCAAGTTTTTAAAGGAACTCGTCACTAAGAAGAGGAAATGGGAAAATGGAGAGACAATTACCCTTACGGCTAGTTGTAGCTCTCTAATCTCAAAGAATCTTCCAATGAAGCTAAAAGATCCAGGAATTTTTAAAATTACTTGTTTCATTGGTGAAACCGAGTTTCCTAATAAATATTTTTGTGATTTAGGTGCAAGTATCAACTTGATGCCTTTGTCTATATTTAAAAAACTAGGTTTGTGTAAAGTTAAACCAACTTCTATGCTTCTCCAGTTGGCAGACCAAACAATTAAGAAATCATTCGGTGTGGTTGAGGACATCCTGGTTAAGATTGACAAGTTCATCTTTCCAGTTGACTTTGTAGTTCTGGATTTCTCTGAGGACAAGAACTGTCTAATAATTTACGGCAGACCATTCCTCAACACTGCACATGCATTAGTGGATGTGCATAATGGTAAATTGGTACTAAGAATTGGAGACGAGAAGGTTGAGTTTAACATGATAAATGTAATGCGCCATCCTCTTGATTAAGGGATGTGCATGAAAATTGATGTTGTAGATGACTGTATCCTCAAAATCTGCAAAGAGAACATCACTAGAATTAAGGATAAAGAACTAGAGAAAAAAGAGGAGGATATTATGGAAGAAGTTAAGGAGGAAATTGACAAGAAAGGTCTACTTGAGGAGCTCAAAATTCACTTGAAATATCATACTCCACCCTCCATTGTAAAAGCTCCTTCCTTAGAACTGAAAGAGCTGCCTTCGCATCTGAGATATGCTTTCTTAATAGATGGAGGGGAGATTGTCAATTATTATATCGAATAAGCTCACTAAGGAAGAAGAAGAGAAAGTGCTCACAGTTGTGAACAGACGGATTAAAGCCATTGCTTGGCAAATATCCGATATCAAGGATATAAGCCTGGAAATTATGATGCACCACATTCACATGGAGGATGGAGCGAGGCCAAGAGTAAACCGACAAAGGAGACTTAATCCTAATATGAAGGAGGTTGTTAAGAAAGAAGTGATTAAACTCCTCAAAGCAGGAATTATCTATTCGATCTCGAATAGTGAATGGGTTAGCCCAATACACTGTATTCCCAAGAAAGGGGGAATGACAGTTGTGATCAACGAGGAAGGGGAGCTCATTCCAACAAGAACTATGACCAAATGGAGAGTGTGCGTCGATTACTGTAAACTGAATGATGCCACATACAAAGATCATTTTCCACTTCCATTTATTGATCAAATATTGGAGAGGATAGCAGGGTATTCTTATTATTGCTTTTTGGATGGTTACTCTAGTTACAACCAAATTGCAATATACCCCAGAGATCAAGAGAAGACATCTTTCATATGTCCCTTTGGTATTTTTGCATATCGCAGAATGCCTTTTGGATTAAGTTGTGCCCTAGGAACATTTCAACGTTGCATGGAGTCTATCTTTTGGGAGATGAACGAGAAGATTATAAAAATCTTCATGGATGACTTCTCTGTTTTCGGAGACTCATTTGATCATTGTCTTGACAACCTAGATAAAGTGTTGAAGAGATGTGAGGAAAAGAACCTTGTGCTTAATTGGGAAAAGTGTCATTTTATGGTAGATGAAGGAATAGTCCTAGGGCACAAGATTTCTAGAGCTAGTATGAAAGTAGATAGAGCTAAAACTGAAGCGATAGAGAAAATGGATGCACCAACCACCGTTAAAGGAGTTAGAGCATTTTTGGGTCATGCCGTATTTTACAGAAGATTCATCAAGAACTTCTCTCTAATAGCAAAGCCTCCAACAAATTTACTGGTTAAGGATGTATCCTTTAACTTTGATAAGCACTGCCTTATGGCATTTGATGCTCTAAAGAAAGCTCTTATCACAGCTCCAGTGATTTCATCACCGGACTAAAAACTTCCATTCAAAATGATGTGTGACGCGAGTGATCTAGCTTTGGGTTGTGTGCTTGGACAGAAGAAAGAGGGAAAGCTCCATGTCATCCACTATGCTAGTAGAGTATTGGCAGGAGCTCAACTCAATTATACAACCATGGAGAAAGAGATGCTTACAGTTGTTTATGCATGTGATAAATTCAGACCATACTTGCTTGGTTCAAAAATTATAATTTACACAGACCATGCAGCTTTGAGATATCTTTTTCTCAAAGCAAGATGCGAAACCTCGCTTGATGCGTTGGATTTTGTTACTACAAGAATTTGACTTGTCCATTAAGGACAAGAAAGGAGCAGAAAATGTTGCTGCTAATCATCTATCTAGACTAGAGAAAAGCGACAGGATGAAGATTGAAGGGAATATAAAAGAAGAGTTTTTGGATGAAACTCTTATGACAAAGAGTGGAGTATAAGCTCCCTGGTATGCAGATTATGCCAACTTTTTAGTTGGAGGAATTATTCCGACAGATCTGAGTTATCCCAACAAAAAAGAAATTTCTATAGGATGTTCGGATGTATGTTTGGGATGATCCTTACCTTTTTAAGAGGTGTAGTGACGGGGTTCTTCAACGTTGCATTGCTAGTTAGGAAGTAGCAAATATTTTAGAGCAATGTCATAACACTCCCTACTCAGGTCATTATGGAGCTTCAAGAATAGCATCTCGAGTCTTCGAATGTTGTTTCTATTAGCCTTTCATCTTCAAGGATGCATGTAGTTATGTTGAGTAGTGTGACCACTGCCAAAGAATAGGAAATATCTCCAAGAGGAATGAGATGCCGTTATCTGGAATTTTAGAGATTGAGCTCTTTGATGTTTGGGGATTAGACTTCATGGGTCCTTTCCCAATATCATATGGCAATAAGTATATCTTGGTAGGAGTAGACTACGTTTCAAAGTGGGTAGAAACTTTGGCATCACCAAGAAATGATGCTAGAGTAGTTATCCGATTTTTGAAGAAGCTCTTTTCGAGATTTGGGGTGCCACGAGCAATAATCAGCGATGGTGGGTCACATTTCTGCAATAAACAATTTGAAGTCCTGCTTAAGAGATATGGGGTGACGCACAAGGTGGCAACACCTTATCATCCCCAAACTAGCAGACAAGTTGAGCTATCAAATCGAGAGCTCAAGAAAATCTTGAAAAAGATGGTCGGAACAGCAAGGAAGGATTGGTCGAACAAGCTCGATGATGCCTTATGGGCTTATCGCACAGCATTTAGGACACCTATAAGAATGTCGTCGTATAGGCTTGTTTATGACAAAGCATGCCATCTTCTAGTAGAGCTTGAGCATCGTGCATTCTGAGCCATTAAAACCCTTAATTATGATTATAAAAAGGTTGGAGAACACAGAATTCTCCAACTTGAAGAGTTGATGAAATGCGGGACTTGGCATTCGAAAGCTCAAGGTTTTACATGGAAAGGACCAAAAGAAGACATGATGCCCTTATCATCAAGAAAGATTTTAAAGAGGGGTAGCATGTTCTTCTCTATAACTCGCGAATAAGACTCTTCCTGGGGAAGCTCATATCCAAGTAGAGTGGCCCTTATTAAAGTGTTCTCTTTCGGAGCACTTGATTTGAAAAATAGCAACAGGATAGTATTTCGAGTCAATGGCCAACAATGCAAAATTTACATTGGAGGGGGCGATATTAATTGAGATGTGGAGGTGCAATCGATTAATATGCCATCCAGTGCTTGACCTTTTGAAATAAAGTAAGGCTCTTTTACCTGCAGAGAATAAAGAACAGGATATTTTGTACTAAGTATGTTCGTCTAATCAGTGTCTTAGTTACTAGGAAGATCCCGATTGATATTTGTCTCATCATTCTCCGTCGAGCACAAGAGACCTTGAGAATTGAGAGACAAGAAGAAAATTTCTTGAGACACTCTAGAGGAACATCAAAGAGTGCCTTCAAGAGGAGGATGAAGAGATTTGAATTTTGTCCAAGGTGCGGAAAATTGGAACATGACGGGAAATGTAGCAAGAATAGCACTAACTGACAAAATGAGTGTACTATACTACTATGTAGTGACCCTATTAGGCTTAAAGCCGAAAAGGTTGCACGAAGAATTGTCATGGTATGCCATTCGTGAGTTGTGTGAATTGCGAACGTCCAAGTTGCACCTTTGACCCATACAGATGGGGCGTCTGGTTTTCAAGCTTTCCAGGAACGCAGCGTACATAAAAGACAAAACAAATTAGATTAGAAGTCTTTTTCTTAGGTTTATTATATTAGTTTTAGTATTTATATCCTAGGTGTTAAGTTTTTGAGAAGTGTACATATGATGCATGCGATATCTTGTAAACACGGAGGTTCTGGCATACGCCAAAAATACTGGCGAACGCCAGAGTTGTGCAAAAGGAGGAAGCTGGCGCACGCCAATGGACTTGGCATATGCCAGGTTTGGACATAATTGACTATAAAGCTCTCAGGCAGCCGAGTTTCTTCATAAACTTTCAAATTCCAAAATTTTTCGCCTTCCAAAACTTCCAAATTTCACGAGCCCAACACTCCCAAACTGTTTACCCGCACTTCCCAAGGTCCTAAACGAAGTTTGCAATAATGGATGCTATAGGATCTAGCCAGATTCCACGCAGAGACCAAAGGAAGTGCCAAAGAAATCCTTCACCTTCTTCACCAGGTTCTCCACCGCTAGACATCCGCGGATGGTACAACGCTCCCTTTGCAATCTTTCACGATAGGGAGGGAGAGAGGTATCAAAAATTTTCTCGCCTCAGTGCCCTTAGTCATTTTACGATTGATTGGGAAGATATGTAGAAACTAGGGGTAGATAGACAACTGAGGTTAGCCTTTAGGAAACTAGGATGGAGGTATTTCGAGAACAGAGAGATTATGGCTAGGCAAGAAATAGTGTTAGAGTTCTATGGCACATTGCAAGTTGCAGCTAACAGACGATCATTTACTACACATGTATTCGACACTGATTTTAGCATGGATGAGGTTGAGTTCAATGACCTTTTCAGTTTTAAGGCTGGACCAGGTACATTAGACTTCTCTCCCACTAGTCAAGCCCATAGGGCATGGCACGAGATCACAGGATTTGAGAGATACGAGTTGGGGAGGTCGCCTAATACGCTGATTAGAGAATCATATCTAGGCCAATTCTTTAGTAATTGAAAAATAAATTAAAAAATCTATTACTTTTCTTAAAATGCCACCACTTCATCCACAAATAAAAAATACTTTCAAGTATATTTATTCTGTAGTCTAACAAATACCTAAACCTTAAATATTCTAGGCAACACCGAATATATCTACCAATTTTTTAGTTACGTTTGTTTATTACTTATATATGTCTGTTAAAAATTTGAAAAATCGGATTATTTGATTCCATATCCAAAATAATTTTGGATTTGGAATTTTGGATAATTTTTTATTCGGATTCAGATTCGGATCAAAAAATAGTAATTTTGGAAATTTTGGATAATACAAAATTTGGATAATTCGGATTCGGATAATCCAAATGCTCACCCCTAATGACCATTAGTGGTCAATGGGAAGAGTCTAAACTATTCCGATCTCAACTGTATGCCATAGATTACCTACGCCATGATGTTCCCTTTAGCACCTTTGCTATGATCATCGACTGCTTTGCTAGATCCTTTAGCACCTTTAGCACCTAGGTGATGTAGCACAGCATAATGAAGTTGTTCAGTTGGTGAAATGAGTGATTCAAATGAATAAAAGGGTGTGGTTGAACATAAAGAACTTAGAAATTAGGGTTTGTATTCGTTTGATTTGGCACGAATGGAAGAAACTTGGCACGAAAGCAATGAAGGATACAAATGATACTGAATGAGAAATGGATAACTTTGATTAGGAACAACTTCCGTTGTATAACCAAAGGGGTTCGTAAACGAACGGCCAGCCAGGGTGAATGTTAATCAAACGTGCAAGTCCATGCACCATGCAAATCCATGCATAAATCAAATTACACTCGGTAATTTTAAGAGATAAACTCAATTCATTCAAATCTGTTTATTCAAATATTCGGATTACATATTTAAAGGATAATACGAAGGGAATCTTGATTGGTCATAATGCCTACTCGACTAAGAGACACAATTACATAAATGCAAAATGAACATACATGAAGCGAAATTGAAAGAACTAAAATGAATTTTAATGGAGCGGAAATAGCATTATGCCTTATTGTCTCCTTATTGGCAATTTCCAAATTGATGCACGACATTTAGGGAATTTGGTCGGATGTCCCTACATCATCCTCTCCTCCTTGGATTTGTGCTTGTCCTTGAGCAGCCAACCTTGAAGGAACGGGGAATGCACTAAAGTAAGGTGTCAAATCAGCCACGTTGAATGTGTGCGACACCCCAAATTCTTCTGGAAGGTCAACTATATACGCATTGTCATTCACTCGCCTCAAAATCTTATATGGACTGAACTTGCTGGCTTGAAGTTTTCCACCCATGTTGCTTGGCATACGATCCTTCCTGAAGTGAACCATGACTTGTTTGCCTGGTTGGAAGATTTGGGGGCATTTGTGAGCATCTATGCGAGTCTTCTCTTTGGCATAAGCATCTTCCAACTTCTTACGAACTTCATTAATCACATGTTGTGCTTGTTCTGCAAACTCAACTGCACTAACATTGCTCTTCTTCGGCCTTGTCACACCTGAAACATCAACTAGATGGTTCTGCTCTTTAGGTAAACAAGTGAAAATGGAGACTTCCCCGTGATTCGGTATTTAGCTCCATTATAAGAAAACTCAGCCACAGGCAATGCCAAGTCCCATTGTCTTTTCTTCTCATGACAAAGACTCCTAAGCATGTCTCCCAATGTACGGTTCATGACTTCAGTTTGGCCATCCGTTTGAGGGTGTGCCGTTGAACTGAAATTCAATGTTGCATCAAACATCTTCCACAATGTCTTCCAGAAAGTTGACAAAAACTTTACGTCCCGATCAGAAGTGATCGTCTTTGGGACTCCATGCAGACGTACAACTTCTCTAAAGAAGTGCTTTGCTATGCCATGCGCATCATTTGTCTTCCTACATGGAACGAAGTGAGCCATCTTGGATAGACGATCCACAATCACAAAGATGGAGTCGTATCTAACGTAGGATGTTTTCTGAATGCATGGTGATCGCATGAAAAGAAACTGTCAATTTTCGGATGCATTGCTGGTCCATCAAGGGAGGCCCATTGTCTTGCACATTCTGGCCCAATTGCTTAAGAAAATTCGTCCTCAACCTTTATGACTTTGATGTAACCTCTTTTCTGATATAATAAGGTACTTATGAATGCTAATAAGTAGTAATAAATACCATCGTAATCAGATTCCTTGAATTTTGGAATTATGAAAGGCTTAGCACTTTAATGCCATTATTATTTTCGTTTTTATACTTTCTTATTAATAGGAATGTGATTATGTAATGTGGAATCAGATTGAAAAAGAATTCAGAAAGAATTAGGCTTTTCTCAAATTATCTTTGGGTGGATTCCCATTGTTTCGGGTGGATTCCTATAGTATTCTATAGATTGGCCCACTTATTGGCTGCTTGTGGATCCAAGCAAACCTTCCTATTCAAGTAGAAGTTTATCATTACTTTGTTATCATAGTTCGCATTCAACCAATCTGATTTGAACAAGCTTCCGTGTGCCTACATCACTAGGTATCTGTACCTAGGTCATATTGTTTCTCACATTGCACATCACAGTTTTTCGAGGCAGTTTTTAGATTTCCGTGGAATGATTTTGGAGCCAGTGCCACTCGGTATCTAGAAGCTCCACATGAGCAAGCTAATCAAGAAGACGATAATCGATGGAGAGGAAGTCATTGAGTATAAGCTTTGGGAGGAGAGATAAGCAGTCTAATTATGCCTTGGGGCACCAGGTATGGTGCCAGCATAGAGAGAGGAGCAGCAAGAGGAGGCAGGCCCGAGCCATCAGTACCAGGCCCAGCATGATGATGTATGGCTGAGTTATCAGGTGCCTGATTTGTAGTCTGATATTCATTTCTTATGTGACTAGTTGACTGCGATGCAGGTGTAGCTACATGGTCACGGAGAGCAGCTTCATGGATACGACATGCAATTGCAGGACTACAAAGTTAGCAAAGCAATCAGATGGGACCCCCAAAATGACTATAATGCTCGCATGGAGGCCGAGCTTAGAGCTAAGAGAGAGGAGTAGAGGGTGTTCTATGCCGATCAGAGAGCTCACATGGCATTCTAGAGGGAGCATTATGAGCAGCAGCGAGCGCATATTGAGTGGATGTGCACCTGGGCAGAGAACTTCGAGAGTGGTTTCATGTTCCTGCCACTACCTCCTCCAGCTTCTGATGATTGACAAGGAGCTCATATTTCTTTACTTTTATACTTTTCTTTATTTGTTTTCTTTATTTGTTTATTTTCTTGTATTTTGACTCTGTTTTTGAGTTTTGTGTGTTAGTAACTCATTTAATGATTGTGTTATGCTACTAGATGGTGATCCTATTAGGCTTAAAGCCAAAAAGGTCACAAGAAGGTAGTCTACGTAGTAAGTCATTAGTGAGTTATTCTGTTGCATGTTTGTTTGTGTATGTTTGTTTTGAGATTGGTTTTTCATATCTTTGGTGACTTGGTAAGGAAGTGTTCCCATTTTGAGCTCTTCAGGGTTCAATCTCCTTGATGCTTCTTAATGTACTAGGTCATCGAGATAAAACTATATCACCTTTGTTATTAGCATCTTAGACACCTTGAGGACAATGTGTCATTCAAGTGTGGGGGAGGGTTCCTTCTCGGAATCTTCCTTTTAGGTTGTTTAGTATATCAACATGTTAGGTTATTTTGTTTAGGTTTAGACTTGGCATGAATTTTTCAAAAATTTGATCCCCTTCATAAATTTTCAACTTGTGTTAGAATTTTATCATTTTCTTAGTTAGGAATTTAATTCGAGCACAAAGCCTAGGAATTGGGTAGAAATCTCGTACTCTGTTGTTTAGATTAGTGGTTTCACTATGTAGACTAGACTAGAGGGTTGACGAGTGTACCTTGTGAGTATTTGAGCCGAAGGAAGATACATCCGTCTCTATATTTTTCATGAGGTACATACTTAGTCAGTTGATCGAGGTATCCTACTAGTACTTATCGTAGTCTAGGTTGCGTGGAAGTTAGTGAGAAGATGGGGGAATTTTTTGACATTGAGCCTAAAGCTTTAGAGACAAAATCCCTATTATATCTGTTGTTTAAACCATTTGAGCCTAGCCTTTTCTTGATTGTAGATTAGGAAGCCGACTACAAACCGTATATCATCCATCTTCCTTATCTTTGATCATCCGATTCGAGGACTTATAGGTTGGTATGTGTATTGGGTTTAGTCGGTAGCTTGAGTTTAATTTGGTTTATATCTGTTAGGATGTAGTAGTATGGCTATGTTAGAAGCCAAGTTTTTACCTAGAACATGCTAAGTTTGTAAAGTTTGTGAATGTTATGTCTATGTAAAAAAAAAGAGAAAAAGAAATGAAAAAGAATGTGTATTTGAATAAGGCATATGGTCTAGGCAATACTTGTGCTTCGTAGTCTTAGGAAATTGGGATATTTGGGGAGTGTGCTTATATATGTTACATATGCGAGGATGTTTAGATTAGACGAGTGATTAGTTACATTTGTGACATGTCCTTGATGAGTGCCTTAAACACTCATTCGTTGTGTTTATTTCTTAGGATCTTTTTAGACTTTTTAGGATGTTTTAGTCGTTTTCTTGTCGTCTTGCTTTAGTTTTTGTTCTTTGTGATTTTGTGTGAGTTTAT
>SOPF01023556.1:0-33990 GCA_012979155.1 Hypericum perforatum
GTAAGCATTATTCTTGTTGCTATGTTCGAAACGTTTAAGACAAGAACATTTTGTGTTTTTTTTTTCGGGAAGACAAGAACGTATTGTAACTCTTCTACTTCCATGGAATTCTCTATCCTTTGCAGAAAAGTAGTTAATACTAATAAATAAAGGATATCAATTGGGCCCTACTCATATATGTATCCACGAAGAGGTGCATGCATAATCCTATCAAAATAGAGAGCTACATATAAATATAGAGTAAATTGTTTTCAAGTCCTGATTTATGATCGTTTTTATAGTAGAGTCCATGGATAATTTGAATTAGATATAAGGTCCTTACTTTTTGAATTAATATTAGTCTCGGGTCCCTAATATGATTGAGAATGATGTTAGCAATTTTTTTATCACTAAAATGACTAAAATACTCTTCAATAAAAAAACTAAAAAAAAAATCAGCTTCTTCAACCTCAAACCAAATATACTTCTCGTCCAAAAAAACAACAATATCAAAAACTAATTAAAATACACCAGATTACAATCGGGGAATAATCCACTAGGAGCATCGAAATCGAAATTGAAAGTAACACCATTCAACAGGGGCACCGATTCACAATTGAAAGCAACACCATTCAACAGTAACATTATACCAATCATTGAACCCAATCCACCAGATTTCAAAAAATTCAGTTTCACCGAGTTAAAATCAACGTCGGCGGATATCAGCGATGGTAAATAAGGGCAAGATCTACGACATTTTGATTGGCAAATCCACCCTGACGAAGATGCACGTTAGTGATGAAACGTCCACGGCAGTGGAGTAGTGCAAAGATTCGAGGACTTAAGGAGTTCCTCAGGTCTGATTCTGATGAAATCCCTGATAGCCTTAGGCAAATTTGTAAGCTTATTAGGTCACCGGAGTTCGTGGAGTCCTTGGTTTGGGTTTCTAAGGCTTTGATTATTGGGATTCTCTGCGATTATGATTCGGTGCCTAGAAACGGTAACGGGTTGGATCCGAGTTTTACGGATAAGGTTCTTGATATAATGGTTTTGGAGAAGGGAGCCAAGTTTGTTTAAGTTGTTATTGGTAGTCTGGCGAGGAATTTGGTGTTGGGGTATGTCGCCGCGAGCTAGGAAGCCAACGGTGGTGGAGTGGGGGCGGGGGCGGGGTCTTCGGATGTGCCCTAGTGGGTTGGTGTGGTTTGCGATAATAGGTACCCAGAGGTTATTGCTAATTGTTCTGGTTTCCTTGTGCAATGGAGCGATGAAGACTTTGGCCGGTGAGGTCGGTTAAGAGAGGAAGGAGAATGAGGCTCCCGGCGGGGTTTGTTTGGCTTGAGGTTGAAGATGGGTTTTTTTTCTTGTCTTAAGGATATTTTGGTCAATTAAATTATAAAAAAACAAAAAAAGAATCAATGATGTTAGTCAAGGACCTAATAACAATATTTTATTAAAAAACATGGATTTTATATCTAATTCAACTAATCCAATGACCCTACTACAAAATCGGACATAAGTCAAGAACCTCAGGATAATTACCCATAAATATAATATCCCGTCAACATTAAATACTCTTTTTTTTTTCTTTTTCCACCAAAATTTCATCCAGATTGTCATAATGTTGATTGCAAGTAGTTGAATCTCGTTTCAAGTATGCATATAATGATAACTATTATTCCAAAATTTTGGATTAAATTTAATAAAATCTCTTTGACTTGAAAATTCTAATTAAAATATTTATGACTATTTAAAAAAACATCTTCTTCCATTTTCTCACCTTCATTCAAAACCAAAACTTAATTTCAAACACTACAAACTAAGCAGGAAGAATCAAAAGTTGAACAACTCTAATTTGGGAAAAGTACAAAAAAGTACCATGTGGTTTCACTGATTCTCACTTGAGTACCTTGTGCTTTTTGGGTAGAACAGATCCAAGTTATGAAAATTTCCATCACGGAATGGTCCCGATCTCCGGTCGGCGAGTTTTTTTCCAAAATGACGTCGTTTCGCATCCTATGTGGCGGTCCACGTGGTTGGCAGCAAATTTCATTTTAATACCTAACTGTTTACAAAATCCCCCCTCTCTCTCCCCTCTCTATTTCTCCTATCCTCTCCTCTCTCTCTCCTCCCTTCCTCATCCGTTTACATCCTTACCAAATACTTCATTATCCACAAGCTCAAAAGCCTTCCCCCAATCCCATTCCCTCCGAGCTCCTCTCATCCGACCGGGTCCAGATGTTGTCCGAGCTCCTCTACGACATGGGACCCCGCGACCACTCCATCTACTTCTGCAAACTCAACAAGCATCGTCACGTGCCACTCTGAGAGACTAGCACCTGCTCCTCTTACGCGCACCTCACTAATACCGACATCAACTACCTGTCCCTCACAGTGGCCGGGCTGAGCAGGACGGCAACGATCAAGAGGATGGTGAGGGAGGTCAGGAGGAAGGGGGCGATGGTATACTGGCTGAGCCGCGTGGTGGAGCCCATCGGAGTGGAGGTAAGCGTGTGGCCAAGCATCATCGTGTCAACCGGTTCAAGCTCGAGATGAGCTACTACGTGACGCTGAGGAGGACGCACGGGGTGGGCAGCTTGGGGAGGAGGTTCGTTTTCAGGGAGATCGTGTGGTCGGATAGAACCACTCAGTTCGAAGTCCGCTCGTGGTCTCCATCCTCGTGGCACTCAACCAAGCCTCCTTGTCCCTCTCTTTTCCCACATCAAATTGGCCCACCGCTGGAGGTGAACCGCTGGAAGTGGGTCCCACCAGAACGCATCCTTGACGACGGGCCGGAGGTAGGGGAACTTTGGGAGGGAGGTCGGATTAGTTCATGAGGCGGCTCTCTCCGGCGATGAAATCGGGCAGGAGCCGAGCAGCTTCGCACGGTGGGGAGGATAGACGGCGGTGGAGTGGAGCTTGAAGTGGGAGACAGTGGCAAAGAGGTCGTTGAACTTCGCAGGGTCCCCTCTAATTTTGAAACCCAAATCATTATAGAGTACACCCAATTAATTATCCAAGTTCACCAGAAGAACCCTAAACAAAGAACAAGAGGACAATCAGGAACATAACCAACACTGTCTATCTAAAAACCCAATTGATAATTCCAAAACTTCATGGAAATGGCGTCATGGACGACCCTGAACCTCTACCCAGCTATACGACGACGTCCTCTATGGCCCATGGGCCCTCATCTATAGCTCGGCGTAGGAACGGTCCAACCTTCTGAAACCCAACAATCCTCTTCGCCGATGCCGTCTTCTTCCACCTCGCCGGCGGAGCTCCTCGATTTCGACGGGTAACCCGACACAGTCGTTAAGGCTGATAGAGTTGCAGAGCTGTTTTTCTTTCATGGGATCTCCTTTGGTCGAGGGCACGGCTCCCTCTCCTCCTCTCTACGTGGCCGTACCCGTAATCGAAAAAGGAACAGGTAAGGCCGTTGTGCTTCAGTGGGAAGTGGACGACGATGTTGATGGGGAAGAACCGTGTTTGGGAAGGGTTAAAGGAGAAGAGCCAGGAAGGGGGTGGAAGTGGCGCGAATAGGTGGCGTGGCCAATTTTTGTTACGAGGTCTTTTGGTGGTCACGAGGATAATTTTAATTAGATTTGGGTTGATTTTGAATTTTGGAAAATAAGGAGAGGTGATGAAGAAGATGATGGGTCGGGGGAAGAGGAAGAATAAAAAGGGAAAGAAAAACAATATTTTTTTATTTTTTAAATGAGAGAATATTTTGGTCTTTTTAATAATATTTTATTAGAGAAAATAAAATATTCCGAGCATAGAAATTCGAAAATTTATTATCAGAATATTTGAAAGACAGGATATTTCTTTTTACAGAAAATGATCAAAGGTCAAAGACACCAGGATAATTTTCCCTTCTTAAAAAATAGCAAAATTGCATTTTAATACTCAAACTCCGAACTTCTTAAAATTATGAATACCTAGCATAGTCTTTATATCAGATACGAGAGACATCAGTAATCAATGATAAAGTATCTTGCATGGCATTTCATTTTTTGGTAAGTAATTATGATTTTATTAATACAACGAAATTGCAAATCGCTCTCATTAGGAACTCGACATGAGAAATTTCATTGAAAAAAATCCACACTAAAAAGAAGCTACACCTAGCTACAACACCGTTAAGAGTATCTAGACGAGCCTCCGCAACATATATTAGCTAACCTACATTATCACCCAAAAAAAAAGGGTAAATTGCCCTCCCGTCCTTCTCCTTTGCTTAAATTACTATTTTTTTTCCTACTATTTCAAAAATGATGATTTCGTCCTCCAGATTTGATTTAATAGCACTCTAAGGTCCCTGATGCCGGAATCGGAAAAAAACTCCGACGACCGGAGACCTGAAATGACCAAATTGCCCCTCCCTCTAGGGTTTTAATTATTTATTGGCAGTGGTTTTGTTTGATTATATATTGGTGGTGGTTTTTTTAGGGAGGGGGCCGAGGGTTTTAATTGTTTATTGTCGTAAGCGGCGATGGTTTAAATTTAAATTTTAAGAAAAATTAAGTGTTGATAAGGAAATTAAAGATATTTAGGAGTACAGTTTATTAGTCTAATACCAACTTTACTCTCACACATAATAATTATAAGATTATGATTTTAAGGACAAAATTTTAATCTGACGGTCTAGAAATAAACCCCATGGTGGGGATTGCTTTTTAGACATCCCTACTGAATCCTATTTCTATTTCGTGTATCAACCAAGATTCAGTGGGGATTAATATTAATTCCCGTGGTGGGGATTATGACATAATTGGTATACTACTAACTAATTACAATCTTAAAAAATAGGTCACCATTAAATAGAGAATCATGTAATCCCTTAAATCATGCCACTAATTTAGTAACTGATCATTATTCAAAAATTAAAATCTCTAAAAATAATTACACCTCCAAAATTTTACAACCAAAATTAATCACCCTTCGTCTTCTTAGACCATCATCTTCTCTCACCACCCTCTTCATCGAATCATCGTCTCCGCTGATCATTCTCTTCCCTTCGACCTCCTCTTGGTCGTCCATGGTAACAACGCAAACAACCTAATCACAAAATAATAAGCATATCAAATTTTGTGTTGTCCAATATAGATATCAATATTATAGTGACGGAGTACCAATATTATAGTATATTGTTACCAATATTAAATTATGTGGTACCTATATTACAGTAACGATGGTAACAATATTATAGTATATTGGTACCAATATCTCATTAACATGTACTAGTATTACTAAAATGGGGTACTAATATTACTGAAATAAAGTAACAATATTATTGAACTAAGGTATAAATATTACTGGGTACCAATATTAATACCAATATTACTGAAATAGATACTAATATTAGTAAATTGAGATATCAATGTTAGTGAACTGGAGTACCAATATTCAGAAAAAGGTTGAGGACCGAGAAGCAAAATTCGAACTGGATGACGCGAAGCCTGTGGCGGAAGATGATGATCGCTACCAAAGGTTTAATTTTCCAGCTGACGAGGATGACTTGAGCACTAGCCTGCTGTTTCTTGAGTTACCGCCATCAGGAGGCGCGTGAGCAAGTGGCGAGTACTATTATGCAGTGGGGCTTAGTTGTTTTCTTCGGAGGTGGTGGTTTGTGGGATTTTGTTTGTTTTTGTCGACGATGGTGGTTTGGGGGGTTTTGTTTGTTTTCGTCGACGATGGCGGTTTGAAGGGTTGTGTGTTGTTTAATTGTTTCAGAGGGTTTGTTTAATTGTTTATTTTTGGTTGTCGGCGGGGGAGGGGGTTTCTTTGTCGTCAGAGGTGGCTTTTTTTTGGATTTTGTTTAACTGTTTATTTTTTGTTATCGGCGGAGGAGGGGGCATTCTTCTTTGTCGGAGGTGGATTAAGGTGGCGGTGGGGGATTTTAATTATTTATTGGCAGTGGTTTTGTTTGATTATTTATTGACGGTGGTTTTTTAGGGAGGGGGCCGAGGCTTCGAGGCCGAGGCTCCTGTTATGGTTGAAGTTTTATTATGTTCTCAAGATTGGCTTCGAGGATCCTTTCATTCTATTGGTCGAGAAGAGAGTTTGGACGAACAAGATAATATTAGTTTCGGTAAGTTTTCTTTTGTTCATCTTTTGAGTTTTGACATAAATTTGTTCTTTACAAATATATAATATGAATTATATTTCACTTGACAGAGATTGCTCCTAGCGGTTTGCACTCGCAACTTCCAACAATCATCGAGACTATTGAAATTGATGAAGATGAAGAGGATGGAGCTTGAATTACTACCATGTGTTTGGAATTTGTAATGTACTATTGAATATTTAAGTTGTATGTTGTATGTTGAATTTGTGGATTTATATGTTATATGTTGAATTTGTGGATTTATATTTTTGAATTGCTACTATGCGTTTTGTCCCCTGTGAAGTGTTTTTGCCCTCTTCCATTTTGCTCTCTGTTAATCACAGGCTGTGATGTGCGTGAACCATGCTTGTTTTATACGTTCCGGTTTTCCAATCCGGTTCCGGCTTAGACCGGATCATGCACTCCGGTTCTGGCTCAAGCCGGATAAAATACCAGCCCAGTCCGGTCCGCAAAAAGGAGTGAATCTGGTTCCTATTTTTCCGGTCCGGTTCAACGCTGTTGCTCACCCCTAGCCGAGGGTTTTAATTGTTTATTGTCGTAATCGGTGGTGGTTTAAATTTAATTTGTTTTTTCAAAATTAAGTGTTGATAAGGAAATTAAAGATATTTAAGGATATAATTTAAGGAAAATAAAGATATTTAAGGATATAATTTATTAGTCTAATACCAACTTTACCCTCACACATAATAATTATTAGATTATGATTTTAAGGACAAAATTTTAATCCGACAATTTAGAAATAATCCTCATGGTGGGGATTGCTTTTTAGACATCCACATTGAATCCTATTACGTGTATTTGCTATGTATATATTGACTTATTAAATAGATTAGTTAGTATGTTTTGAAGGGTAGTTAAATTAGTTGTAGATACCGTTTAACAAATTGTTTGGCAATATATGATCAGCGTGATTTGATGGACCAGAGAGCTGCCTTTTTCTGTCAAAACTCGAAAATAAGGACTCTCATTATCAATAATTTAATTTTTTATTTATCATACCTGATACACTAATACTATTCTGACTAATCTAGGTACATTTGACATGTGATAAATTTACCCCAAAAAAAATCTAATAATTGTTAAGCCTCAAAACTAAACAATGAGATGGACTAGTTGCCTTTCCCTAAACAGAATTCACGGTTTCCTTTTTGTGTTGTTCAGCCCCAAAACTTCAAAAGCTCAGTAATCTACTTATGTAAATGCAAAACTGCATGCGAGAAACCGATTTCGCTCTGAAATGAAAAATAAAAAACTAATCAGTGAAGTTGGCTTTACGTCAAATCATCTATCGTACAGGTGAAAACACAGTCGCCAAGCCTCGATCCACTGATATCTCAAGCTTGTCGTAAGTCATCAGAGTCTTCTGTCCGGACTTGTAAACTCCGCTCCCTCTCGCGAGGACCTCGCCATCGACGTCTACGATCCCTCCCTTGCTTGCATCCTCTGCTCGCATACCTGGCTCCAACTTGAAGGCTTTGACCTGTTGTTTTCCGCGGACAATGGAAGCACAAGACAGACATGTGCAAACGGAGGATGAAATCAATTAATGTTGCAAGAGGAGTGAAAAAGAGACATATCCTAATTATATTGAATGTACCAACCTTTAGGTATGTAACGTATGGTGATCTGACATGGCCTCCGGTGTTTAACTCTGTCATAAGTGATAGCAAGGCCATTTTCGGGCATTCTTTGATGATGATCAAGTCTAGACAACCATCCGAGAACTACACATCGAAAAAATGGGAAATGGTGTTGAAAAGAATAGCAAAAGTGTCAGGAGACAATCATGGAAGTGTAGTTTGAGAGGTTTCATTTGCATGGCGTGTAGAGCAACAAGTCGCTTAAGATAAAAATACAAATACACTTGAACAAAAGTATAGGGCAAGCCAGCCTCTACATATGCCCAACTGTGCTTGAGATTGCCAAAAAACTAGGACGTAGTCTTTAGTCATAACAGAGCCTGTCAAAATATACTCTAGGTAGAACCAGACAATCATAAGACAAGAGACCAAAATGTAGGACAGAAGGGCTGGACATATCGATGCGATGGGGTATGCAAAGTAGAACGAACCTTTGCTTCGGGTGCTGCCATGGTATCTTCAGCGCCCCAAGGTACGTTGTGCAGCCAGATTGAAACGAAAGGTCCATTGATAGCCCTCCAATCTAGAATGCTTAACTCAACGTCAGGCCCCTGGTAACCATTCTGCTGATTTCTAAAGGGCTGCTCTTCGCAGTGATTGATGCTACTAGATGTTTCACTGGTGTAATTGGCTGGTTCACCATAATCCTCAAAACCCGGTGCAGGAACAAAAGAAATGCGCCCATTGTAATGCCTTAAATTGAATATCCGTTGAAGGGCCTAAAACGATTAATGACATCAGTCAACTATTTTGAGTGCAGAAACCACGGAGGAGAAAATTCACATTAAAGGAAAGAATCATCAATGCACAGAATCTTACGTAGAAATCAATACGAGCACTGCCCATCCACCTGTACTTTTCTGATTCAATATCAATATCAGCAACTAGACCTGAAATCGGAAAATTACTGACATTGGGTTCATCAATGAAGGCATGTCCACATCCAAAAACAAGTTATTGGAATTACAGCTTGTCTGTCTGAATGTATGGGCATACCCCAAGCAAGCATCAGAACACTGAAAAATTTAATTTCTCCTTGCACCAATGTAGCTACATCCAGAGAATGTTTATGTCCTACAAGCAATAACAAGCAAAACCAAAATGAAAATTATTGTTTCAGTTGCCGCCGGAACTCTGCGCATTTACATATTTCATACAAAAAATTCCATGTCTACCTCGGATGATAGCAAGAACAGCATTGGATGGCTTACAGGGTTGACCTACTGAATCGAGAACAGACTTCACCATTCCATTTCCGGTGCCTACATAGAGATGATGAAAAGGATAGCATCTCTTGAGCCACTTTGTGCCCATCAATACATACAATTGGTGTAGTACTTATTGGCGTGTGTTGCATGTGTTTATCCAGTAAAGTCAATATATCAACTGTATAATTTTCATGTCTACTAATTGTTGTCACAAATCCTTACTGCACTAAATTAACTACGATCCCTATAGTTCCTGATTCGATTCATTAGAAATGGATGAGATGAGATAGCTGCACATGTATTAGACAAACAGACACAAAAAAGAACAAACCAGCAGGAACCATTCCAAGTGGCATCTTTATTGCAGTGCTCCAGTCTTCTCTTGAGAGTAGTCCATTCACCACCTACTAAAAGATATACAAGTTTAAAGATGGCAATTCAAACATAAATCACAGACAAACAATACCCGACAAACAGAGAATGATGGTCTGCAATGAATGTTGAGTTCTATAATCTTTACAAACTGAGAAAAACATATGCAAGAATCTCCTCTTTCATGTGAGAGAGGCTGTGCTTAAGAAGACCAATCAAACAAAACAGGATATGCTCTTTTGAACTTATAGTTACTTTCATTTAATCAAATTAAACAAGCAATGAAATAAGAATATGCCTGATCCCAGCATGGGATTTGGTACAGATATGGAAGATATATGCAAAGTGATCATTCATGTGTTCTCTTGCAACGACTTTATAGCTACATACTAGCATCCAAACCTGGAAGATTGGGAAAGAAAGCTGGGAAAAGTCATATGCCAAAAACAGGGGCTCATTCTTGATTCTCCTCCTAAATGCCAACATTCTAGTTACTCTTTATTTGTTCGAATTCAATGATAAACTGACCTAGGTTTCTCTAGTGAAGAAATCATTTCCAATCCCACTACTCTGAATTATCAACTTAAACAAGCACAGCTGACTAACCTCGACGAGTATGCCATCCCCGCTAACACAAACGATACCATCATACTTGGTAAGATCCATGGAACTGACAACCTCTTTGGCATGCAGCTGATATTTAGTCTCTGAAAAAAAATAACACAACACATCAGAGATTCCAAGGTAACCATGGTCAATAGAGATATCATAAAGATCTCTACAATTGGACCACAATGCCTTCTAAATTCCGTACCTTGAACGGTGATCTGGACATCAGCGTCTTCAAGCAACGGCCTAACATCGTCAAGAAACACCTTACAAGCAGATTTCTTCCCTCCAAACGGGTTCACAAATATAAACAACCTCTTAGGCCGACCTGATCACAAAAACCAAAGAAACAAATCAAACCACTGAAAAGCCAACCAATTTACAAAATTTTCACCACTCCAACCAAAAACACACAAATCATTTCCAAAGAAACCCACCAAAAAGCCACCAACTTTACGAAATTCTCAACAAATTAACCGAAACTCAGAAATCATTTACAAAGGAATTTAATGTACCAACGGAATCCAGATAATCCCTGAGATGGTGGCACCAGAGCTTCTGGGATTCCAAGTTAAATGGCTCGAAGACGAAATCTTTCCTCACGAGGGCTCCTCCTTCGTTGTTTCCCCCCACGCAACAGAACACATCATCACCGGCGACTATCGCCTTTATCCTCAGCTTGACGCCCTCGCTGACGAACCCAAGCACCTCCTTTTCCAAATTCAACTCTTTGCGTTGACCCTTCTCGTCTGTCCATCTCAGGGACCCATCCTGGGTTAGAGCCAAATGGGTCGCCGTCCCATTCATGAGGACCCGGTCGGACATCCTGGGATGCTCCGGTGATGTCTCCGGCGGAGGTGGATCCATGATTTTCTCTGGTTTGTTGTTTTTGTTGTCTTGTCTGGTGGTCGGGGATTCTCACGTATACTTCCTCCCTAGAAGGCTAAGAATAACTGATTTTCAAACTTTGACGTTTCATAAGTTAATAACTTATTCGGGAATTATTTTAAATCAAAATTTTGAGGTAATATATCTTAAAATTATAACTTTTCGGAAAAATATTGGTACTTATTAAAGCAAATTAGAACGTTTGATATAGTTGTATCATGAAAACAATTGAGAGGACATAATATTTTAAAAAAATTGAGAGTGCATGTCAACCTGAAATATACGAAAAAATCCAACTATACCCATAATAGATAATTGTCGGCGCTTCCTTTTAGATTAAATGGGGGCAGGCCTGTAAATTGATGAGCCCACTTAGATTAGAAGGAATTTGGATGGGGTACGGACTCCACTAGTCAATCCTTATAATACAAAATTTACGTTAGACTACGTTGACACTTTCTTTACACGATATTGACATTTTCTTTACACAATATCAACATTTCTTTTATGCGATAATGACATGTGTATTGTCTTTTTTTATTTTTCTAAGAACGATGTTTCTTTCATATGATAACGGTGTGGAATTTTTTCACATTGGTCCCATAAATTTTGGATGTTTGTAAGAAAGTTCCTTATATAAATATTTTCTTACTTTTTATTTTTTGAGAATGAGATTTTTTTTATGTGATACCGACTCATATAAATTTTTTTAACTTTCATTATGTGATTTTTTAATTTTTGTAATAAAATTCATTTTGAACAATACAGGAAATATGATTATGTACACATACGTCCCCCATCTGAAGAGACATATTGGTTTTGTTTAAAAGTGTTATTGTAGCATACCATTTGTGGATCTAGTGTTAAAAAAATATTTTGCGGATTATATGTACACGTAGTTATACGAAATTTATTTGTATGTACTATGACTAATATACGGAAAACAAATTCGTGCATCAAATATAAAAATTAATTATTTATGATCAATACACGTCAGTTTTATTTCAGCTCCGATTGTTTTAATACAGCTAAGTGTATTAAATTCGAATATAATTTCAAATAAATTTAAAAATTTAACAAATTAATTTTGAAATAAAAAATTATCATTTTGCAAAATCAAAATATTTATAAATAATTACAGATTACGTAATGAACTAAAAAATTCAAAAAATACAAATTACATAATTAACTACCGCTACCAAATTTTGGCCAAACATACTCAATCAAGTCCTTTCTTATAGCGACATGGGCTTCTCTATTCTAAATTTGTGTATCAACAATCATAAAGTTTGATAGAGATTTGATCTGTTATGAAGAGTATTCATAGTTTGTGGAAGTGATGCTGTTGCTAGGTTCATCGTGAAGGAATTCTTTCGGAAAATAAAGATCATATTCATCATATTCATCTTCTAGTATCATATAATATAATATGATACATGCTATCATAACTTTTCCAATGAATTCCTAGTTCTACAGAAGACATAGATTTTTTATGAACACAAAACGAGCTGAAAGAACTCTATATGCTCTCTCCACATCCTTACGATATCCCTCTTGACATTCATCAAGCATCTTGAGATTTATGATTTATGGAACTATTACTGACTTCATAAAGGTAGTCCATTGTAAATTATCCCATTGGTGAGATAATATGGCAACTTTCGGTGTGTGTTGTTAAAGGTGTAGCTCATTTTAGGTCCTCAACTTTCTAATACATCAGTAAAAATAGAAGACCTTTGCAATATATTGATATCATTATAGGTATCTAGTGTTCCAAAGAAAGTGTGTCATATCTATATGTTATATAAAGCAACCGCTTCTAATATGATTGTTGGCATTCCACTTCTTCCAGCATATTGTCCAGCTCATGCAGTTGGATAATTCTTCTATTCCTGGTACATGCAATCAATACTATCTATCATGTCTGAGAATTTACGTTGTTCCACTACTTAGAACAGTCGAGCCAGTTCTTTTTTATTGGGCTTTTATAGATACTCTACAACAAAGTAAGATATGACACCTTCTACAAATTTCTTTAGAGCGTTCCTTGTTGTCGTTTCACCAGTCCTCAGATATTTGTCCACGACATCAGTAGCTGTCCCGTAGGCAAGAACCCTCATTGATGTAGTACATCTCTATAATGTTGATAGTTTGAGTTTTTGTTGGAAAAATGGATCAGTGGTACTCATTATATCCACTATTCGAAGGAACAAAAATCTTTACATTTCAAACTGACATCATAATATATCATCTTCATATATTAGCGTGTTAGAAAATAGTCCCTTCCACTCATCACCAACTTTCTGCTCCTTATTGATAGTACGCCTTTGTCGTGGAGCTGATTCTTCTATCTCAACAAGATTAGGGTGCCTTTTTCTAATAATGGCCTTGTATACATGAAAATGAGTTTCGGTTTTAGTTTGCCGCTTATTAAAAAAAATTGATCAACGAGTCATTATAACTATAATCTGAACTATAATCAGAATTTGAACTAGAATCACAATATTGAGAACTCTCATTATTTGGATTATCTAGAGTTTTTTTTCTAAAAGATTAGAATAAGATATGAGAGGAGAGTTTGTGAATTGATGAGAAAAAATAGTATGAGATTGGTATCTATTAATAGAATTTTTAAACGATTATGGACTATATAAATTTTACAAAATTTCTAAACTATATTAATTAGATATGAAATAATTATAAAATTATTAACAATATAAAAAAAATCATTCTAATCGAATGGTGTAAAATGGAAAAAAAGTTTATAAATATTTTTTTATCTTTTAAATTAAAAAAGAAATGATGATTGGGCCCGGGCCGCCGACGTGGCCTAATCGGGATGGGCCATGTTAGCCAGGGTGCTAGCATGTGTTAGTGGCACCACGCGTGTCAATGTGACACAGCTGCTTGCCCAATAGCGAGTGCCTACGTGGCATGGGGAGGGCGCCCTCCCCGTAGTAGAAGGTCTGAGAGTATTAAAATTGAGTAGTCTCTGAATTTTCAAAAATTGAATTGGTTAATCCATAAGATCAATTTTCCATAGTTTTTAATATCGTGATCCAACCGACATCAGACCATATTTCAGAATGTACACCAGGCCAAAAAAAATAGGTATACCCAAATTTTGGTTCAACCGAACAAGACAGAAACTTGGTTAAACCAGAATTTTTTGGTTGGACCAAAAAACCTAGTAATATCATTTTCTTCCTAAAAACTACATCTGAAAAAGAAAAAAACACAAGCAGCACTCAACTCTCAACTCCGTGATGTCATAAACCGCATCTTCCATGCCTCCAGCTTGATGTTATTTGGTTATCAGATTTGAACTTTGAGATTATTTGAAATGAACTTGGTGTTGTTTTGGATGTATTGAATGTTATTTTGGATTTATTAGATAGTTTATTGACTGAACTAAAATTCTGGCACCAGCTATATGTACATATTTTTCAAAATTTTGCCAAAATGATATTTTGGTTCGACCACCACTTTAACCGATCAGACCAGATTTTGTACAAATACGAGGATAACTTTTGAAACGATATTAAAAACTATGCAATTTTCATCTTGAAAATGGCACATGAGAGTACTAAAACTAAGTAACTAATGTGTAATGATTATTTTTGCAAAATATTATTTGAGTTAAAATTTGAATATAAAAATTAATGAGTTTGATTTCTCAAATTTTGATAAACTAATTATTAGCTCTCAATAGATAGTCACTAAATTTTGGTGCGAGCAACTTTCTGTTTTGGGCGGACTAAACAATTAAACTTTTACACTTGGACTCGTGGGCCTCGGCCTGTTGAACCAGCGCTAAGCCTGAGAAAACTCTTAAACCAAATTAAGGAAGCAAAGAAACTAAAATAGAGGTCTACCTGACTTTATTACCAGAGGAAAGGGAAGACAAAGAAGAAGCTGTAATGGAAGACGACACCGAAGAAGCCCGGCGCATGCAGGCACTGACCAGTGGGCCCCACGTAAAGAAACGAGCTCTTAAGAACAAATCCCGCTTGTCTCCTTCAACGAGAAAGACCTCAAGTAGGTGGCTTTCTAACCCTTTAAAAGTCTCCGTTTCTGGGACTCATTTCAACTTTTTCTGGGTTTTGGTTAAATGGGTTTTGCAGAGCAATGAGATGCTGGAGAATTAAGATATGCAGCATATTCTTTGTACGATCAACATTGGAAGTGCAGAGCACGCCTCCTAAAATGTTCCTGATAATGGATGTACCTATACTCATCCAATCACATTCAATCATCATATCCAAAGTACTGAGCTAGATTATCAGTAAGTGTCGGGTGGCAAGCCTTAGATAGGGTGTCTTTGTCCGGAGAGAGGCCGGCAGCTTGGCAGGCTCAAGTTACTGAGCTAGATTATCTGTAAATGTTCATGGTTTCCACCCAGTTGCATAGTTATCAACGCGGTTGACGCGGTGCGACGCGGCTACCCTAAATATGACGCGGCGCGGTAACGCGGGAGCGGAGCGGGCGCTTTCATGACGCGGACACTAATAAAATTGTTCAGAAATAGAAACACATACTAAAGTCAATGTAACAAGTCCAAATATCATAAAGATAAAAATCTTGCAAATGTAAATAACTTCAAAAAAACAAACACATAGAAAACTAAACATCATAAAAATTAAAGTCATAGCTGTTAAAAATTAAAACAAAAAATCAGTTCACTGTAATCACATCCATCTAAAAATTAGTTCATCACATCCATCCAAATTTAAACAAAAAACCATCATCCATCCATAATTCCATACAGCCTTGTTGCTTCTACAAGCTTTCATCATGCATCGCATGTGCTACACGTGTTGATAAAAGCTCAAGTTTTTTCACAAGCAAATAAAACCATAAACATCCAGTTCCGTTGGACTCATTCATCACTTCCAATTCTTTAAAAAATCATTAGCCTGTTACCAAATACAAATAGAACTGCGAAGGCCCCTCTTCTCTGGCAACGCCGAGACAAACTCTTCTTCTCCGGCAAGCTACGGGCTACCTATCCCAGGTGCGAGAGTCGAGACACATCTCCTCTTTTCTGGCGAGGCCAACTCCCCTTCTCCGGCAGGCTTGAGGGACTGGGATTACTGGGTATTTCTTCTTTTTTAGGCTTGGCGGCTTGGTGAGTGAAATCCCCAAACCAGGAGTGAAATCATTGACGTTTTTTCTATTCTATCAAATCGGGCTTTCGTTTTTGTTTCAAAAAACAATTGGGCTTTCTGTAATTACAAATTTACCCTTGAAATAAATGAAAAAACGAGGGCAAAGTTGTGATTTTACTCACTTCCAGCTATATCGGCCGCTCCAATCCGCGTCGGTCCGCTCCGCGCCGCTCCCGAATGCGGCCGCTTTGACCGCTTTTCACTTTCGCTCCGCTCCAACGCGGCGCGAAGCGGATGCCTTAATTTTGACGCGGGGCGGCGCGATCGCGGCTGACGCGGCCGCGATCGACAACTATGCCCAGTTGTCCTGTCGAGCTGTTTGCAATAGATGATTCTCACTACTGCATTTCAGCCAAATTCAAACTTCTCAATCAACATAACTAACATTAACAAAATTTAAACCCAGACAATGGACACAAACAGAGACCCAAGAAACAACAAGAAGTCGGCGAATCAAGATCCAATTTAACATCAGTGCATAAGCAAGGCAAATCAATTCTCAACTTGCCAAGTTCAACTTAGCGAAACAAAGAGATTCATGATTTCCTCGCACATTTCAGCTAGCCAGCATACATATTGAAGATCAGGCAACAATAAGGCATAAAACTACCTAACATTAATCAGCAATTCACAAATGCTCCTTCCTAGAGCTCTAGGATCCCTCTCGCACTTCTAGTTACTCCCTCTCATCCTTGGGATAATCCGTATCGCTTTGATTACTAATACTATTAACAGGCTTTTCAGACAAACCCCTCCTAACCCTAGATTACCAAACCGCTTCTCCTACTGCTTCAATGCGAATCCCTCTCGCATTTCTAATAATCGCTCTCATCCTTCGGGTTATTCGTTTCACCATCAACATTATCAGGCTTAACAGACACAAACCCTAAACCTGCGTTACCAAACCGGTTCGGGAATTGCTTCACCTTGACATCCTCCTTGCCCTTGGCATTCCTCCCAATCGCCTGTCCCTTCTTCCACCCGTACCCAGCCAGCAGCGCAGCCCCAAACCCCTCCACCGGCCTATCCACGTAATCCTCCATCCGAGCATCCGGAAGATTCTTCACATCCTCCCTCAACTTCTCCTCTCCCACCCTTTCGCCATCGTCCTTCCCCCTCTTCTCTCGAACATTGAGACCATACACAACCCCTCCCTCGTCGTTTCCGGTGGTGGGGAGAGGCTCGACCACGGAACAAATCATGTCGTCTGCCTCGGTCAGCGGAACCTCGACGTTCTTCTTCGTCCACTTCGCGGGGCACCACGTGTTCTGGATCGGAGGGATGACGTCGTTCACCTGCTCCGTGTCGTCTAGGGTTTTAAGGGATTCGAACTCCGTGAGAAATAGTTTGCTGTTATCCTCGCCGTCGCCTCCGGGAACGGGACTGGCCCTGGGCCGGGAAGACTGGATCGCGAAAGAGAGCTTCGTACTCTTGGTTTCCATTTTTCATGGGAGGGCGGTTTCTTCTTCGTCTCCCTTCTTTTGCCTTCGTGACACTGTAACTTCGAAGAATTTACTAGAGCCGCTGAGTCGTATATTCTTTTTACTTTTGAATTTTTTAAGGGTATAAAAGTAATTCACAGTCAACAAGTCACGTCTTAACAAATTTGGAGGATCAAAATATACTATTGGAAATACTAAAGTCCTTGTTTAACATTTGGTTAAGCACAAGGGCCACACGATAATTTGCAATAAAAGAAAATGTTGTCTAACCTTTCTTTTAGATAAGAACGTTGGAGTATAAGCTAAATATTGTGGCATAATCTAGGACCACAATAACAAGTTGAATTAATTATGCAAGCTGAATTAAGCTTCATATAATATCTGCCAAACACAAACTACTAAAGATTTGAGCTTAACCTCTTATTTGCCATTTATTATATGCAACTTCTGGACCTCGCCAAAAGACGATTTTGTTTTGAGAAAATATGGGAAAGACATGAGGACCTTGGCCAGGATATCAATTTGAGTTGGGGTGGTATTTTAGGGATGGACCTCGTTTCTAGATTACACGCCTGTGCACAACATTTGAAGACTTGGGATTAAACTATTTTGGCAATGTGATAAGGGAGAAAGGTGGGAATCAAAAGAGAATAAGTCTCCTCCAGGATATGCCACTTATTAAGAAACACAAAAGAGAGTTGTTAGAGCTAATGAGACAAAGAGAAGAGCTTCTTTCAAGAGAGGAACAAATGTGGTTCAAAGATCTCTTGTTGAATGGCTAAAGAAAGGGAATCACAACACTAAATTTTTTTGAGGGGCTTGAAATAGAATTTTAGAGATGACAAATCATTATGGCTATGTGGTGTGAGGTTGGGAAGAGATAGAAAGAACTTTCAAAAGTTTTTAAATTGATCTTTTTTCGTTTGATCGTAGTGTGCAGGTACAGGAAGTGGTGGGCTTAGTGGAGGTGATGATTACAAACGAAATGAACCTATAACTGGAGGTCCCTTATACAAAGGAAGAGGTTTATGGCTTTATGCCATCTTAATGGAGATGTATCCAACTAAGGTGCCTGAAACTTGATGGCATGCCCCCTCTATTTTTTCAAAGACATTGGGATATCATAGGCTTGTCGGTAACCACTACCGTCCTTGAGATTTTAAATGCCGGAGCTGACCATTAATGAGACTATAATTGCTTTATTCCAAGGTTAAAAGTATGTCTCTTGTGCTGATTATTGCCTTATTAGTTTATGCAATATGGTTATGAAAATAGTGACTAAAGCTACAACTAATAGGTTGAAGGGTTTCTTGCATGCTATCATTCATGAGAATGAGAGTGATTTTGTTCCTGGTCGCATTATTATTGATAATGCTATTGTTGATTTTTATTCATATCATTACTTAAAAACAAAGAGTTCAGGCCAGGGACGGATCCAGAAAATTTATACTATGGGGGCAAAATATTTAGGTACTTCATTTAATTGACAAAAAAATGTAGTGGGGGCAAATTAGTCAATATCAGCAGGACAAACTCTGTTTTTTTCTATTAAATATATACCCATTAAAAAATTTCTATTAAAAATATACACATAAATTTTTTTGTTAGGGGCAATTCATACATGGATCCGTCCCTGCTTTAGGCAGACAGGGTTGGTGTGCAATCAAATTAGAAATGATGAAAGCTTATGATAGAGTTGAATGGATTTCCCTGAAAAAGATGTTATATGCTTTGGATTTTCCCCCTTGAATACTAATCTTGTCATAAGGTGTCTTTGTGCTGTTAGCTATGTTGTACAGGTTAATAGTCAGGTTGGAGAGTCTTTTAGATCAGAGAGGGTCTTGAGATAAGGAGATCCTTTATCCCAATATTTATTTATATTGGCTATGAAGGTACTTGCAGCTCTAATTCATCATGATGAGTCTATGGGTCGATTACATGGGTTGTAGGTTGAAAGGGAGCGCCAACGATCACACATCTTTTCTTTGTTGATGACTCTCTTTGTTTACTAGGACAGTTGCACATGATCTTCAACATATACTGGTAGTGGTTAAAGTCTATTCTAAAGCCTCGGGACAGAAGGTGAATATTCAGAAGAGCTATGTTTACTTTACTCAAAATATTTTAGAGTCAAATCAAGAGCGACTCAATACAGTTCTTGAAATGAGGAGGAATGAAGAAGGAGATACTTATTTGGGGCTATTAACCCTCCAAGAAATTAATATTTGTCTCTATTGAAGATAAGATAAGCTAAAAAATTGGGATTTCAAAAGATCAATTTTTATTGCAAGCTAGGCGTGAGACGCTAATAAAGTCCGTTCTCTCAGTGCCTACTTATATTATGAGTTGTTTTTGTTTACCAGCTTATTCTTGTGAACAAATTGAGCAGAAGCTGTGTACTTTTTACTAGGGTAGTAAAGAGGGGTTTCGTAAGGTTCACTAGCACAGCTGGATTCGCATGTAGAGGTCAAAACTAGAAGGGGTTTGGGTATTAGGAGACTTGAAAGTTCAAATAAAGCCATGCTAGCTAAACAAGTATGACGTATCCTCTGTGCACCAAATTCTCTCCCAGCTCATATCTTGAAGGCAATTTATTATCTACGGGAAGATGTTCTTATAGTAGGGGTAGGGTACCATCCAAACTATTCGTGGCGTAGTATAAGAACAAGTGCATCTCCATTGGTAAATAATATTGAGTGGCGAATTGGAAACGGCAAGATGGTGAGGATTTGGGGGGACAAGTGGCTTCCGAATATAGTGTTAGGACATCCTCAATATAGGTCCCCAGGATCTGATACTTTTTGTTTGGTTTTTAAGTTATTTATTACAGGGACAAATTTTTGGAATTTAGAGTTGCTAGATTGGATTTTTTTTGTAGTAGAAGAGGTGAGGTGTATATTGTCCATCCCTATAAGTGCAAGGCTCTCACCAAATCAATTTAGATGGTATCATTCTAGAGATAGGTCTTATATAGTTGGATCAGGTTATTTTGTGGATTTTAAACAGTGGTGAGAGGCTTCTGATTATGTGTCTACTCCGAACTCAGCAACAGATTTATGGTGAGGAGTTTGGAATCTTACATGCTTTTGTGTGGCATAGTTTGGATAGAATGTGGCAAAAAAGGGAGTGGCGATGAATGTTCGATGCCCGCTTTACTTAGGAGTCGAGGAATCTATGAAGCATTTTTTGTTTCAATATGGTATAAGTTTGCAAATTTGGGCTAAAGCAAGTATTGGCGTATGGGAAATACAAAATATTTTAGTCGTGCAAGCTTTCTCCAAATTACTAGAGGGATATGATAATCTTGAACAAGGACGTAGGACAATGTAGCTTTAGGCTTTCTAGAAAGTCAGGAATGAGATTATTTTTAGTAACTCAAATATTAGTGAGGCCATGGGTGTGCTGGAGAAGGTCTTTCATCTTTGGGAAGATTATGTTGAGACTATTGCTGAGACTTTGAGGGATAGTGTACGGAGGACTAAAATTTGGAGACTCCCTAAACTAGGATATTTTAAGGTCAATTCTGATGCAGGTCTCTCACCAATGGATGTGAGTCAGGTTGGAGTGGTGATTAGAGACCCGGATGGCATTTTCTAGGACCTATGGTCCGGTCTTTCACGACCCCGGTTAACTAGACTCTACTTGAAGCATATGGCATCCTCACAGGTATTGAATTTGGGAAAAGTCTTGGTTTACAACACTTTTTTTGGAATTGGATTGTCTTCCTATAGTACATGCACTGACAAGAACAGGACGGATCGTAGCGACCTTGCACTATTAGTGGGTGACTATCGGGAGGCTGCTAGAGACTTCATATCTCATTCCTTCTCCTTCATCCGTCGAGAAGCAAATGGAGTGGCCCATGTCTTGTAAAAGTTGCATATTATAGGGTTACCTCTGGTAATAGTCTTCTCTTCTCCTCCGCCGAAATTGGTTACTGCGTTTGAAGTTGATAGAAGCGATAATGTCGAACAACAAGATTATGGTGATTTAACAGAATTCAGTGGGGTATTTTTTTGGGTGCTTTTTTTGCTCTAGGGCGTTTCAGGAGCAGCTCGAAGTACGCAGTTCTTTCTGACAGTGATATCGATGACACTCTTACTATTTTTGATTTTTTTCTTTGTGAGGACAGATTTTTTGAAATAGGTTTATTAGGTCAGCGATTGTAACCTCACTTTTGTGAGGGGAATTCTTCAAGTTCAAGGGTAGTTTTCCTAGATTTGAAGAATGAAGGGTGCTGAGTATAAGTGGATATTATTCTTTTGTGCGTTTCAAATTTTTCTTATCTTTGGTGTTTTTTCATATTTGTAATCATTCACTTTTGATTCTACTGGAATGAAGTTCTATTTCTCTAAAAAAAAAGATTTGAGCTTAACGAAGAGCCTCACAGTCCAGAGGTTTGAGTTTTTAATTTCTAATTTTGGACTATTAAATGTGTACAGTCCAGTTTACTGGGTGCATCACACAAACATCCGATGATTACATTTGAAGATCAAGTGCAGAAGGACGTAATTGAAGATTCGTAGAAACCACGGTAATCAAGAAGGAAAATTTTCAGAGCACGTGAGAGCTTTCTTGCACACGTGCAAAATCAGCAACGACCACTTTGATATTTTTCACACGCATCCTCCCTAGCGTGGCACTCGCCACATCCTCATTTGTAGTTCATTTCTCGAGAAAGATTTGCAGCTAAGCTAATCCCCAATTGATTTCTCTCATGGTTTATCTATTGGATCATCAGATTGGTTTCAGCTGATTCAGATTTGTTCAGATTTGTTTTAGAGTTGGTTATTTTATTCTTTACTTTTGAATTAATTTTTTTGTGATTAGTTAGATGCTGGTCATGTTACTGTTTAAATTAAGGTTGTTCATTGGGCTGCGGAGTTGGATGAACTTGATTAATACAATGGAGTCTCTTTTATGGGTTTATATGGCTTACGGTAATGGGGAGAGTTGTGTGAGAGGAGGAGGAAGAAAGGAAAGAGACGATGCGTATTTGAAAAATTATAAAAAATAAAAGAGTGAAAATAATATTAAATTTCGTCCAAATAAATACAACCAACCATGATAATTTTTTTTGACATGGATACTAAAACAACAAAATAGCCCCATTTTTTCGTTTCAGAAACAAATTTGGTTCGAGAATGCAAGTAAGCCTAAAAGATACGCAAATATTACATGATATAACGATTACTAAAGTTTAAATTTTTCTCTCTTTGTTGAAAAATATAATAAGACAAAAGAGAGAAGAAAGAGAAATAATGCCTCACACAAATTTTTTTTTTCCGAGGAGGTTCGGCACTTTAAAGGAAACTTTTAAATCAGCCAACGCAATCATTCTTTCTTTTCTACATAAATACATACATGGCGTACAAGGATTTCTGGGTAGGAATCCAACCGGTCACTTATAACCCAGATTAAAATAGTTAAATTTAAACCTTACGGACATAGCAGATTACCCTATAATGCAATTATTTCTGTCAAACCAATAAATGCATGTCTACAAAAATTACGTCTTTAACTTGAGCTTCAAAGTAAAGCCAACAGTTTCCTCCAAAAAAAAAAACTAAAGCCAACAGTAATGTTATAATAAAAAAATTGTTATTGTCAGAATCCGACTGTGATGACTTAGGTACTGGTCCGAGCTTGAACTGCGAATTCCTCACACCTTGTGAAAAAATTTGGTGATCACCAATATCTGCTTACCGGATGGAAACTGCAGGCCAAAGGATGACATGCTTCCGAAGGCTCTTCCTACAGCTAAGTTCGAGGGTATCGCTTTCTTTGTCTCTGGTCTTCAATTGCGTTCATCCAGTCGGAGAGCCGCATAAGACCGTTGTAACCAAAATAGGCTACTCCCATCAGAGCCACCGCAATGACGACAAAGATGATGATCCACTTTGCCTTGGAAATAATTTTCTGCCACAAAAGATGGTCATCAGCAACCAAAACGGAGTTGTGGAGGGAGAGACTTTTTTTCTTCTGTAGCACAAGAAGCATATACCTGCAATGCAGAAATTTGCTCGGTTTCCTGAACACGTTCACGCCGTCTTCTTCGCTTCGGATGATGTTTCCCCGCATTGGGATCCTTGACCTTCAGGGAAACACAACAAGAAGCAGTATCAGATATTCAGATTACATACTCGCTATAAGCTTTATAGATCAAAAAGATAAGACGCCTTCCGAATAGAGTTGAATTTACAGATAAAATTGAGTCCAGAAATTCAGATGGTAAACCCCTGGATCGTGAAATAGTTTAGTAGAGAGTGCTAGTTGAAGATGAGAATGATCTGGAAGAGATTATTATTTTGTGTTTTGACATTGCAAATTGAAAATTGAAATGCCAGATTAGCCTATATTAGTTTTAATCGAATAACTCCTGATGGTTGGAGAGTACCTCAAAATCTTTAATTATACGTTGATGCAACTCTGGCTCGGCAGTCCGGATTTTACTCTTGCAATCTGAACTGCATTCTATAAGTCCAACGCCAAAATGGCCTTTTGATATATCTTTTGGATCAGAACCTCTTTTCCGATAGGCGGCCTGAACATCTAGACAAAGCCACTCCTTTTTCAATGTTTGACATGCACAACGTGCAGTAACCTTCCCACGGAAAGAATCGATACGCAAATCATGTTAGGTGTCGCAACAACCTGGAAACCGCCTGCCATTGCTACAGTAAGCCAGAAACAACTATTACCTTTTTGCAACACTTGTCGGGCGATGGGCATTGACCAGGATGGCAGATCTCTGGACATAAATGTGTGCAGTTGGGTAATTTCCTGCATAATGAGACACCACCACTTCTAAATGCCTCAAACGACCGACATTTCTTCTGAACACACTTGCAAGTAAAGCCATGACAATGGTCTCAAGAGCATAAAGCATTCTATGGTGGTCGCGAACCCTCAATAAAACTAGTGCACAAATCAGGTTCTTCTAAAAGGAGCATTCCATGGTGGTCCCAAATCCCAGATCCCTTAACATCTATTGCAGATTTTTTATGTTTAATACAGTTACCTTCACAGAAACGCAGAGGACTCTTACAATGCCCCATCAAACAAAAAAGGAGCAATTACCTGTGACATGGTCCTCCACAGGAACGAACAGAAATTTGCGCCTTCTCTGACAAGTTATTGTAATATATGCACTCGAATACATGCACCATAGCACCACAGTGACATGCTCTTTTCACAAGCACTTTGCAAGGAGGGCATTCTCCAGGGTGACAGGTCAGTGGGCAGGAATGCTGACAAGGGGGATCCTTCTCCTGCAAACAACATTTTGTCGATTTAGAATTTCAGAGAACTATATTCTTGCCTGACATCGAAACTCAAGATAAGGATGCCAGACCAAATAGCGATGAAAGTTGGATGTCGCTGACTATGGTACAAGTGTATGATTAATTGTGGCGCATACCACCAGGAACATGATAATGGTCAAGGAAGATGAAGATAGTACATATCAACAAACACCCAAAACACCAAACACAAAGTGAATAGTTTTCCGAGTTCAACACCTTTTCACAAGGTAGATGACACTCTTCACAAGGCTCCATCCTGCTATGTTGGGCCAAGGACATCAAAGACTTGTTCACCAAAGTATGGCACGTTTTTGTGCAGTAATGATTACCACAGGAGAGAGGGTTTCCACATAAATTGTCGCATGAGAACTCGGTTATGTTTGAGCAGACCATCTGATAAAAGCAACCAAAAGAGAATCCATTCAAACCAGCATCAATACAAAAGAAAGTTACATAAGAATCCTACGTTGCGAAGCCATTCAAACCACCATATGGAAACTAACCATCCTGTCAGCACCATGGTGTTGGCCTACACATGGCTTCCAAAGAAGTTCTGGACAAGGAGGGCAAGGAGACCCGGGGGAACACTCAGGCTGATGATTTACTTTCTTTTTCTTAGGCCGCAGAGTGAATTCGGGATTAGGTGGAGGTCTTGGACCATGGCAGCTGAACCATAATAAATGTTAAGAGAAAATGAAGGAATTTTTCCAGCAAAGGAGCTGGGAAGAACATCCGTTAGGAAATCAAACCTCAATTGACACCGGTGGCCGCATGGGTACTCTTCTTCACAAATCAACCGACATGGAGGGCATGGCCCATAGTGACACTTGTGCGGCTAAACAAAACACAAAGACAAGTAGACAACTAACTTCAGCACGCACGATAGACAAAAAATAGTCATGATCATGAAAGTTTCTCTACGTGGAACAATGTTACATATGGTCCTAACTCCTAAGTGTCATGAAACCCAACAAATTGGGTAAAAGGGACGCTGCATCCTCACCCCCGCGTCATATAGAAAATTCTTCTTACCTTGCAGTTTGAACCATGCCTGCATAAAGGACGTATATGACACATTTTCCGACATCTTGGAGGCCTATGATCCCTCTCAGCGCCACAGGGCACCTAAGTACCGGAACACATGATTCAGAGAAATGTTAACAAATTGAGAAAGAAAGAATCAACAAGCATGTAAGAGACTGTGCTCGCGGTAAATATTATAAAAGTGACTCTTTATCCTGGCTTGGTGACTATGTAATACAGCCTTAACAGGGTCTAATTCTTCTTTTGGGGCTTGACTGGATTATAACATAATTGCAATCATTCTTTGAATTATTCGCATAAATCATCGCAAGACTAGAGGATGCAAGAACTCACCTCAAAATGTGTTTCACCACAAGCACATGATATCTTAACTGTCAAAGGGCAAGGAGAACAAGCGCCACTGAAAGATGTATCCACAAATCAATTTTGTTTTTCTATAAAAGAAAATGTAACCGAAACCAAGACACGAATGGGTAACATACGGATGGCAGGGAGCAGGACACTTGTGGTTCGAACATCGAAGCCTCTTGCCACAAATCTGAAAGCACTCAAACACACAAAACAGCAAGGCTTACACTTGAGAGCGTAATTCATTCAAGAACAAACATGTACCAACAGACAAACCTCTCCACAAGGGGGGCAGTTGCCATCGCAGCAACGACGCTTACAAGCGTGCCGTCCACAGTCTCTCATCTTCTGGCACTTCCTCTCACATGACAGATCTTGATAGCAAGGAACCTAATCTAAAGTCATTCAACTAATAACCATAAAGAAGGAATCTAACATACACATACACAAAACAAACCAATGTACCTCTTTCTTCAGCCCGCCACACCTGCACCTCTTGTTAACCATGATCCTGCAAGTCTCAATGCAGGCCCCGCGGTGGCACCTTTCGGGGCACCGGTGGAACCCGCATCCGAGCACCTTCCCACACGTGCCACCGCAAAGCGGCGCCTCGACATCGCATTGCATACCATCATAGACCCTCTTCCCACAGGGGCAGCTCCTCCTCCCCTGCAAGTGGCAATCCCCACACTCCCCTTTCCAATGGCACCCCTTCTCGCACTGGTGCCGACCACAGGAGAGCAGCCTCCCACACGGGTTCTCGCACCGGAACCCTTCCCGCTCCCAGCACTCTTTCTCCGACTCCTCTCTCCCGCATAGGCACGCATACACTCCTCTCACCCCGCACGGCCCGCAGTCCCCCTCGTGGCACTCCCTCCCACATCGATGCGCCCCGCACGCCAGCAACCTCCCGCACTCCTTCCCGCACGAGAAGCCCTTGGCGCCGCAGCGCCTCACCTCGGCCCTCTTCGAGCAGAAGCACCTCGCCTCGACGAGCTTGGGGCAGGGCGGGCAGGGGCCCGGGTGGCAGAGTAGGACACAACGATGCCCACAGCGATCCCGAAGCGGGCGGGAGCAAACCTCGCCACAGGAGTGGGGGAGAATCCAGGGGTCGTCCCCGGGAGGGTCCTGGAGCTTCCCACAGAAGCAGAAGTAGTTCCTAGGGAGGTCGGCGGCCGGGTAAGGGGAGCGGCATTTGGGGCAGGACCAGGAGAAGGAGGAGGAGAGGGGGAGGTTGCGGGAGGCGGAGCGGGAAGATTGGAGAGAGAGGGACTGGTGGGCCCAGGATTGGATGCAGGGGAGGTGGAAGAGGGAGTAGCAGAGGGAGGAGCAGGACCAGGTCGGGTGGGTGTGGCGGATCCGTTCGAGGCAGATGAGGCAGGAGAGGGCACCCGAAGACGACGTCGTGACCATCGATTTGACCTTCGAGAGCTCCTCGTCGTTGGCGTCGTCCACGTAGGATTGGAAGATCGTGGTGGAAAGGTCAGCGTGTCCCGTTGAAGGGGAGCCGTCTGAGTCGGACCCCGACGACGATGACATCGCCATCTCTCTCTCTCTCTCTCTCTCTCTCTCTCTCTCTCTCTCTCTCTCTCAAGTTGGTCTGGGTTTCGACGATGCGGCAGTTTTATTACAATCTCGTAATTAACCTTCAACTAACTACACTTCCAAATTTCCAAGAATTGATTTATTAGTAAAATACGACAATTTTAGGTAAGATTAATATATCGACAATAAATGTATCAGAGCAAAAAAAAAGTCGGAATATGTGGTATAAGATTTGAAACCAAGCTAAACAAATATTAGTTTTGTAATAATTTTTTAAAAGGATAATTTTTTGGGGCAATGCCTCTTCGTAATTAAAAATATAGATCCTACTTGAAAGATTATTTTGCCATCCTCCATTTTTTAATATTGGTGGACTTCAATAATGTCACTAGTCAATTTATCATTTGTCAGTTTATTTAATATTTGTTGGATATTATTACTTTATTTAAAAAACAATTGTTACACCTTTAATAATCCAATATAATTTTCCAAACTCTTTTTGTGTTCGATTCATTTTAAATAATTATTAAATATACACAGGACACGAATAAAAAAAAAAAGGGAAGATTCTTCGATTCCGTAAAGAAATTACATAATATTCGAACAGATTTATTAAGTGTCAGGTTTTGGGACTTGGTTTCACTGGACTGAGATTCACCTGGCCTCGAGGTAACGAAGTCTCCAACCGCGTCTCGAAGCGTCTAGACTGTGTACTGTGTAATAGCGGACTGGAGATTAGGCTGGCCCGAGGCATTTGTTCGCCATTTGCCCCGTATCGCCTCGGACCACTCTCCTATCCTCCTTGATCTTTGCCCGAGGAAAGGGAAGATCATACGGGAGAGACCTTTCCAGTTCCAAGCTGCCTGGTTGCTCCACGAGGGCTTTATGCCCTTCCTTGATGCTCAGTGGCCTAGGGGCGTGCCTGCCAATGATGCGCTAAAAGCCCTCACCCCTGGTTTGCATCGTTGGAACCGCGAGGTGTTTGGGCATATCATTGGTCGCAAGGATAGATGCATCGCTCGGCTGGGTGGTACCCAGAGACGGCTTGATCTTGAGATTACTGGGGGACTACTCTGCCTTGAGGCAAGGTTACGTTAGGAGCTTAACAGTATCTTGGATCAAGAGGCTCTTCTTTGGCTCCAGAAGTCGAGGGAGGACTGGATCGCAGATGGAGATCGTAATACCTGTTTCTTCCATACCTCGACTATCTTTCGACGACATGGAAACCAGATTCGTGGTCTCACCACCCCTGATGGTGAGTAGATCTGGGGACCATGAGTCGCTATGTGCCCTTGCTGTCGACCACTTCCGATGCCTCTATTCAGAGAAGGTGTCGATTCAACCTGTTTTTCCCTACCGGAATGGCTTCCCATCTCTTGATGCAAGCTAGATGGAGGAGTTCTGTGGAATTGTCTCTCATGAGACTGTCCGCGATGGTTTATCCCAGATGGGGGCTTATAAGGCCCCAGGGGAGGATGGTTACCAGGCCATCTTTTTTCACAAGAGATGGGATGTGGTTGGTGATTCGGTCTCTGATCAGGTTCATGAGTTCTTCTACAGCAGTAGACTTCCCCTTCACCTGAATACCACTCTCATCATGCTTATCCCCAAAGTCCCCACGCCTGATACTCTTACTCAGTTTTGCCCAATCAGCTTATGCAGTGTCTTGTATAAAGTCATTACAAAGATTCTGGTCGCCCGGCTGAAGCCCCTCCTTGACGCGATGGTTTGTCCGACTCAGTCCAGCTTTGTCCCTGGCCGCTATATGTCGGATAACATTGTTATTCTCTGGGAGGTGATATATTCGATGTCTCAAAAAGCTGGCCAGTCTGGTTGGATGATCATCAAGCTCGATCTTGAGAAAGCCTATGCTGTCTTAGCTAGGGCTTCCTTCGAGAGACACTGGCATTGAAGGGGATCCCTGGGTTACTTATTGATTGGATTATGGAGTGTGTATCGACTTCAACGATGCGTATCCTTTGGAATGGGGACAAAATCGAGGTCTTCTTCCCATCCCGAGGAATCCATCAGGGTGATCTTATCTTCCCTTACCTATTTGTTCTTTATATAGAGAGGTATTCACATGCTATTGAATAACTAGTGGAGACGAGATGCTTGTTTTCGATCCGCCTAGCTCATCGCCCCCCCCCCCCCCCCCCCCCGCTTTCCTACTTATTGTTCGCTGATGACCAGATCCTAATGTGTCGTGCTTTAGTTGATCAGGCCGAAGTGGTCCACGAAAAATCTGACTACTTTTTGTGGCTCATCAGGGCAGAAGGTTTATAGTTTATCTCACTAAGTCAAGGTTTATGGTATCCCAGAACACCTCCCCTGAGTTGGCAAGCCAGCTTAGTAGTATGCTGGGTATACCATTGACCTCTGACTTAGGGACTTACTTAGGTGTCCCTACCTGCCTCAAAAGGAACTGTCATCAGTCTTAACACTATATCTTAAAGAAACTTTGGAGCAAGATGGCTGGGTGGAAGGCGAGATCCTTGAGTAGGGCTGGGCACCTCACTCTTGCCCGTTCTGTCTTGGCCTCTATCCCATCACATATTATGCAGACGGATCTGCTCTTTGTCTCTGTGTGTACCGAGTTAGATCATTGTGCTCACGATTTTATCTGGGGTGCCACCAGGACCAGCAGCACATGCACCTTATCAATTGGACCACCATGTGCCTCCCTAAGGAGGTAGGTGGCCTAGGTCTTCGTTCGATGCGTCGAGTCAATGATACAACCTTTGCCAAGTTGCCTTGGCGACTCCTCCAGTCCCAGGACTCCCTTTGGGCGAGAGTCCTACTTGGGAGGTATGGTAGGGGTCGTAGTAACCTCTAGCTAGACTCACCATATCCTTGCCTGCAACCTCCGTAGGAATGTGGGTAATGGACTTTAGACGTCCTTCTGGGACGACCCGTGGCTTTCCCCTTTCCCCCCTTCAGAACCACCTTCTCGCTGATCTCCTTGTGGAGGAGGCTAATAAGCGAGTTGCGGAGTATTATATTCTAGGGAGTGGTTGGGATATCTCTCGCCTAGGGACTCTCCTCCCCCTCATCTAATTAGTACGCTAGTCGCCTCTCCTCTTCAGGACTCCCCTTGTTGGAGTGACACTGTCTTTTGGAGCCTCACCAAAGACAGAAAGTTTTCTACACAGTCCACCTATAGAGACTTGTGTAAAGATGAGGAAATGCTGCTAGTTGACCCAGTTTGGAGCCAGATCTGGGCTCTACGGGTCCCTGAATGCATACGCTTATTCATTTGGTTATTTTGTCATGGCAGGTTGATGACCAACGCAGAGCGAGCGCAGAGACACTTCACAGAGGACGGTATGTATCCAAGATGTGGGATTGAGATTGAGTCACTAATGCATATGTCTTGTGATTGTAGGTTCTTCAAATCGGTATGGTAGGCTATCCTCCCACGCCCTCCTTGGGACTTCTACACGGAGACGGACCCCCGCAGATGGCTTTGGGCCAACATTACCTCCACCAGGGCCCATACAGTTGAACCACCTTGGGCAATGACCTTTGTGATAACATGATGGTGGCTTTGGCATTGGCGGACAGATGCCGTATTCCGGATGCACACTACCACGGGGCATCCCCCTCCCTCATTCTCTCACAGGCATAGGATTTTGCCCGTGTCCTACAGACCAATCTACTCCACTTCCACCCAAACACAAGGTCCTCGTCTCCTGGAAGCGTCCCCCAGATGGCTTTGTGAAGCTCAACAAGGATGGAGCTTCATTGGGCAATCCAGGACTAGCAGGAGCGGGTGGCGTCATTCATGACTCGAGTGGCTTGTGGGTTTCTGGGCTCGCAAAGGGCATTGGCAGCTGCACATCCTTGGCTGTGAAGCTTTGGGCACTGGTACTCAGCCTTGATCTGACGTGGAGAGGGGTTTCCAAAAAGTCCAATTGGAGGTTGACTCTACTCTGGCTATCCTCTGTATCGGACGCGAGGTAGATCACGCCCACCCGCTGGCAATACTGACCTCGAGGGCGTGTGAGCTCCTAGCAAGAGATTAGACCATTGACATCCAGCACACTTGGCAAGAGGACAACAGGGTGTCTGATGCCCTTTCCAAGCATGCGTTGGAGGTCCTGTTCGATTTTTCTATTTTTGATGCGCCACTTGCTTCTTGCCTGAATGTATACCTAGACGATTTGCAAGGTGTTAGCCTTCCTCGTTGTACACACAGATGTAGTAGTATGGGTACTGCGCCTAGGAGAGCCCTTCCCTCCCGAGATGACCTAGTTGATGGAGGTGGAAGGCTAAGTTTTGCGACATTCCAAACGTCAAGGAGGGTCGTTTCTTCCTGGGGCACTCTTTCCCTATCGCGGATTTTTTCCAATGAGTTTTCTCGCGATAGAGTTTTAACAAGGCCGACAGTCGCAATTTCGCATGAGATGAAGAGGGGACCTTGCACTGGTTAAGTTGTATTACGCCATTTCTTTTATATATTGAGCGCTCAGCCCTCCCTTAAATAAAAAAAAATCTAACAAATTAAGAAACTACAAGACAAAATATTTCATGTCACAACTTAGTAGAAGACTCGTTTCCAATTCTATTTAAGAGTTAAAGTTCATTATTAAATAAATGAAAAGTCTATTTATATTGATTTTGGAGTATTTTTAGGAAAAAAATTCTAACAACAAAGGATTAAAATACTTGTATTCTCTATAAAAATTTATATTTAAGAAGTTTAATTCCAGTAATTAGTTTGTTCAAGAACCTATACATTTCCAGCAATTATTTTGTTCAAGAACCTATACACCCGTCCTGCAAGGTGCAAGCTAAAAGAGGGTCTCCAAAGACCATACAGCCACTATACTAGGTTTTATTTTGGCAATATACCAAGAGTTCGAATTTTGTTTAATTAAGTGTCCAATAACCTCCGGATTAGATTACTTGTCGTTCAATCCTTCGTTGAGATTTTTAAGGATAGTAAAGAAAGAATGCAAAATAGGTCAGCAAATAGAAAAGAAACAATAAACAGAGCCTCATAAATTAGCGAAACCAAAGAAAGGCGGAATTAATTAAAGTGGAGAACAAATAAGCTAAACCATCGAAGGCAAAAGTATTATTCTTCAATTTCAAGAATTTCTTCTTCGTCTTCGTCAAGGATGTACACTAAGGCACGCTTTCTTGCAGCAAAAACACATGCTATTCCTCTGGAGGCTGTCAATGGAAATTATAATAAAAAGGTTAAGACATTTAATTTAACAACCTTGACAGAGAGAATAGATGAAATCACTCGGGCCTCTGCATTAATCAGTTCATTATCAAAGGCGTCATTCTCCTGTTTCGGGTGCATACTACTTGCAAACAAGTTAACCAGAATCTGAAGCATTAAGGTTAATGGTATTTGTACGTGATCTGAGATGGTATGCCATCACAAAGATTGTCGATAAATAGAAGATTAACAGATCGTAAGAGCAGAGCTGCAGAAACCTAAGTTGATACGCTATCACAAAGCATTGTGGCTAAATAAAAGACTAATCGATCAGAAGAACTGCAGAAACCTAACATCTTACTTCTGACAATTTGCAAATCACATGTGGTTCAGAGAAGGAAGACTTACCACTAACTGCTAGAGGACTGACGACAGAATGAGGAATTCTTCGGGCCTTTTCAGTATCCACTGGTAGGAGGGTTACACGTTCCTAAATTTGCATTATGCTTAGCTAGTCAAAATATGTACATGAATGAAGAGGGAAATAGGAATAAGTAAAGTATACTCTCGAATAAGTAACCTTTAGTTGATCCAAAGTCCATAACTCCGCAAAAGAGGACCTCGACAATTGCTCAAATTGTAATTCAGTAGCTTGCACACTCATCATGCATCCAGATGATTCAGGCGTGGCAGTTGCCTCATTCAACAGAAGGATAACTTGAGAATCCTGTATTGTGCAACAGTCACATTTCTCAGACAAGAAAAAGGACACAAGTTATAGGTGATAGTAATTGTTTCACCTTATACAGGGACAGGTCAACACATTCATAATCAGCTGGAATCGACAACAGAGCGGCTTCAAATGAATCCTTCTCGGAGCTGCTCAAGCCATGCGCAACTCCTTTTAGAATGCCAATGCAATTGGCACTACTGGAAATGAGCTGGCCAGGAACTTCAAAGCATATATAATCAAGAAACCGGTCTTCAGAATTCCGACAAGATGGATCATCTTCCAGAGCATCATCCTACACAGTTTACAAGGAGTTGGCCGAAGAGTTCATGAAGAGAGGCCCTAGTTACATAATACATACGCATAGAATGCTTACCTTATAGTAAGATAATGACATTGGAATTGTTGTAGAG
>SOPF01023558.1:0-22822 GCA_012979155.1 Hypericum perforatum
TTTAGTTGCTTCTCAATCTTGGTGGCCATGTGCACCATGTCCTCCAATTCCGTATAATGATGCAACTCCACTTTGTCTTGGATCTCAGAATTGAGTCCATTCAGAAAACAGCCCATGGTAGCTTCCCTATCTTCCTCAACATCAGCTCTCATCATGGCCATCTCCATCTGCTTGTAGTAGTCTTCCACACTCATGCTTCCTTGCCTTAGCCCTTGTAGCTTCTTGTGTAGCTTGTGGTAATAATGGCTAAGAACAAAGCGCTTCCTCATGACTACCTTCATCTCCTCCCATGTGCTAATGGTGTATTCCCCATTATGCCTCCTGCTTGTCAGAAGTTGATCCCACCATGTTAAAGTATAATCTGTGAATTCAGTCACAGCAAGTTTTACCTTCTTAGTTTCGGAACACTCATGACAGTCAAAAACAAATTCGATCTTCCTCTCCCATTCAAGGTATGCCTCTAGATCAGATCATCCTGCAAAAGAAGGAATTTTAAGCTTAATGTTTCCCAACTTGTCATCTCCTCTCCTTCGGGCATTTCTCATTCTCCTAGGATCCCTTGTAGAACCTATGTCTTCCTCATACAAAGAATCAGAATCTTCTTCACTCATGCCACCTATAGGTGCCAACCTCCTTGGTGCACGAACTTGCCCTCCAATTACACCATTCAAAGGTACATTCCTCCGTGGTACTGGAACTCCTCTCCTTGGTTGTAAGTTGGTGCGAGAACTCTCTACTGCCTCCATACGTGCTTGCAATGGTTTGAGTCTTTGTTCAAATTCTTCTCGCATTAAGCGGTGGAATTTCCCTAACATGGCTTCCGTATAAGCCATCAAATCTACTTCAGTTATCATTTGTTGTTTATCACCTTCGTTTGCTTGAGACATGTTGCTGCAAGAAAGAAAACTTGTTAGAAAAATAATGGCCTCACAAGTGCACTCCTTACGTGTTTGCTCTCTATGCAAGTTCACTGAAGTCCACTCGTGTTTGCACTCAGAATTGGCTTTTCTCTCTAATGAGCTCACACACTCTTGCCTTTTTCCTCTCTTGATAACTCTTGCAAGTTCTTACTAAAGCTAGTTGAGTCTCGCTCAAACTCTTCTTTCACTTGTCAAAAGAATCTGCGACAAAAAAAACTTCAGATGGCTGTAACTTTCAAACGCAAAGTTTTTTGACCTCCAAAGTCCGTCGTTCCGGCGTTGCGGGAATGCTTGTAGATCTTGAATTTCCCTTTTCAAAAAGTGGCTATAATAGTAAATCGGAGTTACGAGTCAAAAGTTATGACTGTTTGAAGTTTTCACCAATTTTGTCGCAAAATTCAGCGAGAATCTCCGCAAACTCCGAATTCTGTCCTCTTCGTTTTCTTCTTTTGGACTCTTGCTTTGCTTCCACGTCAAGTAAGCTCTCTTTTTCCTCTCAAGGTTCGCTTTTCTTTTTTCTTGCTACTTTCTCTTTGGTTTCCACGCAGATGCTTCTTCTTTGTTTTGCGTGTGCCTTTCCTCTTTAGTTCTCCTTCCGGTTTAGTTGCACCCTTTAGGCTGCGCCTCTCTTTTTTTTCTTCCGGATTAGTGATGCGCGCGTTCCTCTTTTGTTTTCTTGCAATTGCCTAATTAGTATTGCGAACAAACTTGGCCTTGTACTTCTGAAATAGGTTTGATTTCCTCTTTTCTCTTCTTTCTTTCTTTCTCTTTTGTTTCCTATTTTGATTCTCTCTTTCTGTTCCCTCTTTTTTTTTGTTTCCTTTTTATGTTTTTTTTCCTTTTTTTTTCTTTTCTGGACTAAAACACTCAACGCAAACCAACAACTAGACGCAACAAGACACAAAACTAACGCACACAAACTAACAACTAAATCAGCCGATTGATAAGCAACAAGCTGAGTACAAAACACATGAAATAACAAGGATAAAACGGTCTAAACAACAAGCCGTAGCTCTGATACCAACTGATGTGATCTCGGCAGGAGAAACACGATTTGCACGCATCTATTGTTGTCTAGAATGGATGAGACTTTGAACCCACAAACTGGACTAGCAAGAACCTCGGCAAAAGAGCCTCAACCCAAGCCACGAACAATCTAAGAACTCCAAGTCATGTCGCATCATGCCACAAACAAGGATGGCAAGCTCGTTTGATAAGTGAAAGATTCGCTCAACCTAAACGTCGCACTAGCTTAGGTAAGAACAAGCTGAGTTAAACTCACAAAGTCAAGAGACTTAATTTTATTCAATTCAAATGTCGGGTCCTAAAACACTCGTCCAAGCCTCTATTTATAGGCTGGATGTTCTAAAAAATGTCCTAAATAATAAACTCCTAAATAAGCTAAGACAATCTGTCTAAATAAGCTAAAAGCAATTTGCCTAAAGCTTTCTCCTAATCTGGCCGAAACTTGTACTCCAAGACAAGGAGATTCTGGCCTCTTTATTCAACTAAATAGGAACTAAATAATATAAATAAAGATACTAGAAGCTTGCTAAAATATCACGTCCCATTCAGATTGTGCATGGACAAAATAGGACGAACTTGCATGCTTCAGATTGGCAAAGATGACGAGCCTTCCAAAATAGCTTCTACCACATGCATGGGCTTTGCATGGGCCTCATGCACGTCCTTGGACTTGAATGCACATTCTTGGATTTCTTGAAGTAATCCACTAAGTTCAGATTGAAGCCTCTTCGCTCGTGCACGCGTTATTGGTCCAATTGGCACTTGCACTTGATGAGAGTCTTGTAGCTTGGATTGCTTGGACGTAGGCATGCTTGCATCAGTAACGTAGCTAGAAGCGTGTAACTAAATCTATTCAAACGTAACTGAGATAAACTCAACAAGTGCAACTTCCAAAGCATGAGTTGAGGTTGTTCCAGCTATGGGCAAGATTAGGTAATTCAGGGACGTACCCTCACTGATTCACTCTGAAAATTTGAACAACACATTCCAAATGTAATAACTTCACTGATTATTATTTCCGCTCTTGCGAGCTCAAAAGGAGGCACATTATAAGGGAGAAATAAAAGCACACTTTCAGCTACCCTCCAACCCATTACAATCACTTTAACTCCCCTTTAATATGACATTCATGGATGCCTTATTCAGCTACCAAACTAGAAAGGAAAATACGAAAGAGTTTGTACTTATTACAATCATTAAACACACAGAAATTAAATCAGGCATCTGGAAGCATCTTTGTAGTTGACTTGGATGTGACTCCTTCTCCATGCAGATCCATGCACATGTAAGCCAACCTGAGGAACAACATGGATGCCCTACATCATCTTCCCTTCCTTGGAAACATGCTTGTCCCGAGATGCCAACTTGGAAGGTAAAGGGAAGGCATCAAAATATAGAGTCAAATCAGCCACATTGAATGACTTTGAGACACCATACTCTTTTGGAAGGTCCACGACATAGGCATTGTCACTGATTCTTTGTAAAATCTTGTATGGACCATATTTCCTTGGCTACAACTTGCCTCCGTTATGCTTGGGCATGCTCTCCTTTCTGAAATGAACCATTACAAGTTCTCCTGGCTGAAATATTGTCAACTTTCGGTGTGCATCAACTTTTGACTTCTCCTTGGATTAAGTTGTAAGCCCTCTATCACATTATAATTATAAGTGGGGCTAGCTAAGTTACTAAGTTGTTTTACGATTAAGTTATAGACGTACTAAGTTTACGCATTTCGGCTTTAGCGTTGGTTGATCCACTAGGTGAGTACTTTTACGAGAATGATTGTGGCTATAACTTTAGAGTGATGCTTAAGCATGTTAGAATATTGTAAGGCATTTAGACAAGCCTTCACTTTGGAGACTTAGTTCATTTTTAAGCTTTTGTCCAACTAGCTTTGCATAAGCAGAAAGATTTGAGCTGCTTTGGGAGAATATCCATAACTCTCTCATTTCTTATCCAAATTGGACAAGTGAACACTCTTTAGAAAGCTAAGACATATTCATACAACTTGGTAGACAAAAGTTTATTCTGATTGGTAGTGGAAGGAGGTCAAAATTTATCTTGAAGTTGCTGATTTGTTACTAGACGAGAATGGGGCAGCCAATCAGGATGAGTGATGTGTAATTTTCTTATTTGAGGTTAGGAGAAGTGATGGGCTTGAGGAGAACTCATCCAAGAATAAATAAGACCCTTATTTCACTAAGAAAAAAAACATAAGATAGACACAAGAGAACCAAAAGAAGAGAGAGGAAGAATCAAGGAGGTAAAGGTTGAACAAGCAGGCAGGTCTCGGTAGGTGACTTTAGGCACAAAAATAGACTTTGAAATTGTCTTGTAAGTTGTAGAGGATAGAAAACCCTATTCCGTGGTATATTTATGTTTGAGATTTGGTGAAGTATTGAATCTTGTATGGTCGTTTGAATGTGACTATGTAAACTGAACCTCGGATTTGACTAGGTTGAAGGAGAAACGAGTTTGTGACTTGGTTGTGTTGAAGGTTGATTTGATTTTTGGATATGGTGTGATGAAGTACAAATAAAAGGGTCCTGTTGTGGTGATTTTGTGGGTTGTTGATGATGTTTAAATAAGTGTGGTTGGTTAAGTAGTCATGTCAATGGTGAAGTGTGGAAGTGTTGTTGGTATCATCGAAAGTGAATTGGTTGGTTGGTTTCAAGTGAGAATTGGGCACGTATAGAGGCTGCCATGTATTGTCTTAAGTGCGTTTATGATTCCTTAAGTATAGTATGATTACATAGTATTTATTTGTTCTTAGGAAAAGAAGTGGACCAACGAGCCAAATTGTCTAGGAACGTTTAAGTCTACGAACTTGGAGGAAGTTAAGGTGAGTGGATAATGGGTTCACAAAACCATTATTTTCATTTGCTATCTATATTCCTTGTTATTTTAAAACTGGAAAGTGAATAAGATATTCCTTGGCTTTCTTAGAGCTATTCCATTGATCACCCGTCGTTGATCCTATTTGCGATAAACTTATTCCTTCATATGATTCAGAATTCTTACTATTATTATTCCATATGGTTACGAGCCTTGTATGATGTTCACATTATGTTTATGAGGTATTTGGTACCGCATGTGGTATGCATTAAGTCTTTGGGGCGTATGCCATATGTCTTGCTCTTTGGGAGCGTCTATGCATATATGACTTATGTTTATGTTGCATTTATGCTTATGTAGCATTTATGCCTTATGTTGTGATGTAATGTTTAGCTCATACCTCTTATGATCTATATTATGTATGTTATGATCATATGAAACTATTATGTATTATGATTAATATAATAGTATATTTAAACCATTGACCTTCGTTAACCTCATGGTACTTATTATCTACTCATTGAGCTTGTCTCACCATTCCTTCTTATTCATTTTCCAGATCCTTAGTTGGTGATCTTCTTATCTACTCATCTATGAAGATGTCTTTTTGGATATTGTGGATTGTATAGTGTGTTTTGATGTAGTTGATGGTTGTATAGTTGTTTTGGAGGTTGTTGTAGATGATGTATAGTAGTGCGGTTGTGAGTGCATTTAGTTTGTTGTATAGGTATGTTATGTTCAGGTTTACGTTTATAAGGCTTGTAGGGATTTGATTAAAGTTAGTTTTAGTCGAATCCTTGCACCGGTTACGACCATTAGGTTACGAGTCATGACAATTTTGGTGTAGTGAGCGTGGAATGAAAGGGGATAGGTTAGGTGGAAGATAATGGGATAGATGAGCATAGGTTCTTGATAGGTTTTGTTATATGAATGTTGGAGTATGCTATTTGAATATATGTTGGAATGACTAGTTATTTGTCTATATAGGTTTGATGATGTCTAAGCATACTCATAAGAACAAAGAGAATTATCCAATGGCTAGTAGGACACCTCAGTAAGATCCATATATTAGTTCATATGTTTCTTTTGATGTATTTGCTAACATTTGAGCACTAGTGGTATTTGCAAAAAATAAGGATGGTTCCATGCATTTATGTATCGATTACTGATAGTTAAACAAGATAACAATCAAGAACAAGTATTCTTTGCCACGCATTGATGACTTGTTTGATCAACCCAAGATGCAAAAGTATTTTCCAAGATTGATTTGTGTTCAGACTATTACCAGTTGAAGATTAAGGAGTGTGATGTACCTAAGATGGCTTTTTAGACTCGTTATGATCATTACGAGTTTTTGGTTATGCCTTTTGGTCTGACTAATGCTCTGGCTGCATTTATGAGTTTGATAAACAAGGTATTTCATACTTACCTTGATAAGTTTGTTGTGGTGTTCATTGATGACATCCTTGTCTATTCGCATACAAGGTACATATAGAGCATTTGAGAATTGTTTTGCAAGTGCTGAAAGAGAAGGAACTTTATGCCAAGTTGAGTAAATGTGAATTTTGGCTGAATGAGGTAGTGTTTTTACGAAATGTGATTTTGGCAGAGGAGATCTTAGTAGATCCAAAGAAAGTGGAAGCTGTGCTTAAATGGGAGCCTCCTAAGAATGCCATGGAAGTTAGAAGTTTCTTGGGTTTGGCAGGTTATTACAGGAGATTTGTGAAGGATTTTTGACGTAGCATAGCATGGTTTGGATTAAAATGGTCACAAGATAAACTCAATACACCCAACTTTTGTTGTGATGGGCTGAGGGATTCGTAAATAAACGGCCAGCTAGAGCAATAATTCGAACTAGATCAACATGGTCGCATCGTAATAACACAAACTACACGTTTGCAAATTGGTTTAAACTTCAACTATGATTTCTTATTCAGACATTCGTACAATATATAATGAGAGGCAGATTTTTAGGCATGAATTAAGGCGAGCTTTTAAAGCGAGCTACACCTTTCAAATTCATGCATTAAACCACTTTAACCTCCTATGTTTGACATTTATCTCATGCCTTATTCAGCTTTCTACCATAATACAAAAAGTCTGGTCATTACATCATTTATTGAATTCAAAAAATAAGAAACACAATCAGCCTTCAATTTAGTTGGTCCATGTAAGCCATGCACGCCATATGCACATGTACGTCCTATATCACCCTCTCCTCCTTGGAATGAAGCTTGTCCCGAGCTGCCAACTTAGAGGGAAGTGGAAATGCATTGTAATAGGGAGTGAGGTCGGACACATTGAATGTCTTGGACACACTTAGCTCCTCTGGAAGGTCAATGACATACGAATTATTACTGATTCGACGTAGAACTTTGTATGGACCGTACTTCCATGGTGCAAGCTTGCCTCCCAAGCTTGATGGCATCCTTTCTTTGCGGAAATGAACCATTACTTGCCTCCTGGTTGAAAAATTTGGAGCTTCCTATACATGTCAATTCGGGCCTTCTCTTTTTCGTATGTAGAGGCAAGTCTCCTTTTCATGGCTTCTAGGACTTCATGCACATGTTCTGCATAGGTTGAAGCTGTAGGATCCATCTTGTTAGGCTTGGCAATGGGAGTGATGTCCACGATGTGGTTGGGAACCTTGGTGTAAACAAGAGAAAAAGGAGAATGGCCAATAGAGCAATGGACTACTCCATTATATGCGAACTCAGCAATTGGGAGTGCTAAGTCCCATTGTCTCTTTTTCTCGTGACATAAGCTCCTTAATAAACTTCCCAAGGTCCGGTTTGTAGCTTCGGTATGCCCATCTGTTTGTGGATTCATGGTTGTGCTATATTAGAGTGTAGCATCAAATATCACCCACAAGGTCTTCCAGAAGGTTGATAATAATTTCACATCATGATCCGATGTGATACTCTTCGGTACCCCATGTAGCTTGACAACCTCCTTGAAAAATAAATGAGCTACACCTCGAGCATCCAAAGTTTTCTTGCATGGCACAAAGTGGGCCATCTTTGATAACCTATCAACTACAACAAAGATTGAATCTACACCACAAGGGCTGCGAGGTAAGCCAAGAATAAAATCCATACTCAGGTCCTCCTAAATTTCTTTAGGAATGGGCAATGGTGAGTAAAGACCTGAGTTATTCATTCCTCCTTTAGTTTCATGGCATACACAGTAGTGCTTGACCAATCTTTCAATCTCCTTTATCATCTTTGGCTAAAAGAAGTGACTCATTACGGCTGCCAAGGTTTTATCTCTACCCAAATAAGCTGAAAGTCCAGCTCCATGTAGCTCCCAAATGAGGTGCTCTCTCAAAGATGTCTTGCGTATACACATTTGGTTCCCTTTCATCAAGAAACCTTCTTGCACATAATATTCACCAACTCCTACCCCTCCTTTACACTTCTTCCATATGTCACCAAAATCATCATCATCTTCATATAACTCGGGAAGGGTGTCAAAAGAAGTTACCTTGGTCCATATTTCATTCAACAATGCAAGCCTCCTACTAAGAGCATCTGCGACTTAATTCTGAGCCCCACTCTTGTGAACGATCCGAAATGGGAACTTTTGAAGATAAGTTGACCATCTAACATGCATGTGGCTGGTGAACTGTGATTGATCATTGAGGTACTTTAGTGCACGGTAATCCAAGAATAAAATGAACTCCTTCCCTATGAGATAATGTTCCCATGTTTTGAGAGCGCGGAATAGAGCATAAAACTCTTTCTCATAGGTTGACCATGATTGCCTGAACTCACTTAACTTCTCACTGAAGTAAGCAACGGGTCTTTTCTCTTGGGATAGCACCACACCAATGCCTACACCCAAGGCATCTACATCAACTTCAAAAAGCTTATTAAAGTCAGTGAGTGCAAGAATGAGTGTCGAGCTCAGTTTTTCTTTTAGCTCCTCAAACGCACTTTTAGCTTCTTTTCCCCATGCAAAAGGAACTCCCTTCTTTAATAGGGAAGTCATTGGTATCGCGATCATGCTAAAGTTATGTATAAATCTTCTATAGAAGGTGGCAAGTCCCAAAAAACTTTTCACCTGACTCAGATTTTGAGGTGTTGGCCACATCCGAATCGCTTCCACCTTCATTTGGTCTACTTGGATTCCTTCTCTTCCCATAATGAAACCAAGGAATAGCAACTTGTCTTGCCCAAAAATGCACTTCTTTAGGTTAACATAGAGCTGATTCTCACGTAGTGCATTAAACACCTCCCTCAAATAGTTCTCATGATCTGCCTCCGACTTGCTTAACACAAGTATGTCATCGAAATAGACTACAACAAAGTCATCAAGATAAGGCTTCATAACCTAGTGCATTAAGCACATAAAAGTGCTCGGGGCATTGGACAACTCGAAAGGCATCACCTTCCATTCATACAGGCCATCACGGGTCTTGAAAGTCATTTTCCACTCGTCTCCTGGCCAGATCTATATCTGATGATAGCCACTTCGGAGATCAATCTTAGAGAAGATACACGATCCATTAAGATTGTCCAACATGTCATTGAGACAAGGAATTGGGAACCTGTACCCAATTGTGATTTTATTTATGGCTCGGCTGTCCACACACATTTGCCACGAGCCATCTTTCTTTGGGACCAGCAAGGCAGGTATACCACATGGACTTAGACTCTCCTCTATGTACTCTTTTTCAAGCAACTCTTGCACTTGCTCGCGGAGTATTTGATTCTCCTTCGGACTAAGCCTATAATGGGGTAGGTTTAGCTAGGAAGATCCGGGGATTAGATCTATTTGATGTTGTATATTGCGTAAGGGAGGCAGACCCTTTGGCAACTCATCAGTGAAAACATCATGAAATTCCTCCAAGAGCTTGATTATGTAACCAGGGGCTTCTTCTCCGAGCCTCTCCTCCTTAGGTTCAGCTCCTTTCATTATGAGTACATGGCACTATCCAAGCTCGTTATAGGGCTCTACAAGCTCTTGAGAAGATGTAATTAAAGACACCATTTGCATGGCACTTTTATATTGCCCTCTCGTGCTCTTTGGTTTCTTCAATAATAAGGTAAACTTTTCCCCTCCTTTCTTTAGCTCGTAGGTATTTTCCTGTCCTTTGTGCACCACCTTGTTATCAAATTCCCACGGCCTGCCAAGCAAAATGTTGCACGCATCCATTTTAAGAATGTCACACTCTATACTATCCGAGTATTTCCCAATTGTGATGGGCATGATGCACCTCGCATTCACCTTGATGCCTCCTCTAGTTCGCACCCATCCAATTAAGTACGGGTTCAGATGAGGGGTGGTCTTTAGACCAAGCTTCTCTACGGTCTTGAGACTTATGAAATTTTCTTGGCTGCCCCTATTAATGATGATTTCACACACCTCTTTTCCTACATGACAACTGGTTCGGAAGAGGTTATGCCATTGTGTCTCATCTTTTTTGTCATGGTCAAGGCAAGTTTGCAAAGGACTCTGCAATATTCTTCCTCCTCCTTGGATGCCCCCTGTTCTTCTCCACTCTCATCAACTGGAGCACACAAATACACCCTTGATGGCTCTTCCTCCTCATCTTCAACTTCATATAATTGAGCGAATTTGCGCTTGGGATAATCACTGGACTTATGTCCATATTTGTTACATTTGAAACAATGTAACCCCGAAGTTGTAACAAGAGCCTTGCCCTTGGCTTGCACATTTTTTGTGTCTAGCTTTTTTGGAGGGGCCCTTGCTTCATTTACTTGCGTGACAATCTCGTTTCCTCCTCTAGAATATGTAGAAGATTGACCAGGCCCCGAATAACATGTGAGAGAAGTCTTCTTCTTTTTCAAAGCCGCTCCAATCTTTCTAGCTTTTGCACATGCATCATTGAAGCAGAGGAACGTATCAAACTCCAATCTATTCTTGATCTCATAATTCAGACCTTCAATAACTCGAGCAATCATCTGATCCTCGTTGTCTTCTACATCATTATGTGAGGCCAATCTTATGAACTCAGATGTGTACTCATCCACTAATCTAATCCCTTGCGTGCACATCAAGAATTGGGTGTAAAGAGTTTGATGATAGTTAACAGGAAGGAACCTTTCTTGTAGAGCTTGCTCCATACTGGGCCAATCTCTGATTGGTCATTCTCCTCTCCTTCTTCGCGATTATTGTTCTTTCCTCCACCAAACTGCAGCTCCTGAGTCTAACATGAAGGCCACGTAATTGACTTTCTGATCCTCTGAAAGTTCCATGCACACAAAATACTTCTCAACTGAATCTAACCAATTGAGAAAACCTTCCACATCTGAGTCCCCATAGAAGTTTTCAATGTTCATCTTGAAAGGACAATCTGCTCTCCTGTAGTACTCCTTGCCATGATCATCCTCTCTATATAACTCCCTCCTAAGTGCACGGCCCAAATCCCCTCATCCACCTTCTCCTCTTCCTCGCCCTCTACATCCATTATCTCTTGAATCACATTCTTCACGTACTCCTCTTCTAGAATTGACCGTAGTACATGAAATCAATTTGGCCTTTTCTCCAAATTTTTCGCGGACATGGGATCAGGGTGCAATAACATGTGGTTGCTTTGCAAAACGGTCCAATCGTTCAAGAACAACTTGAAACGAATTCTCCAGGTTTGTAAATCTTCGATTCTCATCAGGGGTCACCATGTCTCAGATCGGATTTTTGGTGGAGTTTCGTAGAAATTAGGGATTCAGATTAAATAATCATGAAATCCTGTTGCACGGCTTGTGTATGGTTCGCTCAAACTCACAAAGGTTTTATAGCATGAACTCTCTCCCTCTCCTCTTGATATGGAAATCAAGATAATCTCACCAATAGCTCTGATACCACTTGACGTAGGGCAGCAGAACATTTGATTCTATGGTGGACTTGGCTGAACCAATCCAATCCAACGACATTCATTCAACATCCAAATTCTTACAAATTAGACAACCTAAATGGTACTTGGATGATTGAAAAAGTGTTGATGCATGTGATAGGTAATTAGGATATTCACATAATGGTACGGGCACACGAGCTAAAATTTATAGGAAGGGAATGAGTATGATCAGGTTCTCTTTCCGATGTGGGACCTAAAGGTGTGGCCAGGGTTTACGATGGGTTCGATTGGGAATATGAAGTGTCAATCTAAAAGATATGATGAGGGGAAAAATATCAAGGGTTCGAGTTGTAAGAAGAACACAAGGATATGGGATGAATTAGTACGAACCAAGGGAATACAAAATTAAAACGATAGGACCTTGATCAGGAATAACCTCCATTGTGTGATCAAAGGGTGTTTGATTAAACAAACGGCCAGCCTAGGGTGAATTTGGTAACACACGTACGAGTCCACGTACAATTCAAGCGAATCCACGCTTATCATGCAAATCCATGAACAACTATGCAAATCCATGCATAAAACTAAGCAAATCCATGCTTAACACTCTCAATAATTCATATATTCATCATAAGTTATCTTTTTTTAATCACATTCAGATTGCATATTTAAAGAAACTAAGTGAGCTTGGGTTGGTCATTAAGACCAATTTGTCCAAGAGTCACATTACATGAACTTAAAATTCAATGAAACGAATCTACTTAATTGAAATATGCCAAAGGACTAAAATGAACTTAGCTTAATCAAACGAACTAAACTTAATGAGATTGTAAAAAATGGTAAAAGGCAACTAAGTACGTCCAAATGTCTTCAAATACCAATCAATTCGTAATAAACTCCAAATTACGAATTCATCCTTGATCCTTCTTCACTTGACATCAATCAGATTGGTTGGAAGTTCGGATGCCTTGGACGTTCCTATGTCAGGAGTACCTGCACTTCTTATGCCAAAGATGGACGAATCGTGGCATATGTGTGTGGACTCAAGGGCCATCAACAAGATCATAGTTGGTTATAGGTTTCCTATACCAAGATTGAATGACATGCTCGATAATTTGAATGGATCCACGATCTTTTCAAAGATACATCTTAAGAGTGGCTACCATCAAATCAGAATATGCCCTGGTGATGAATGGAAGATGGCGTTTAAGACAAGAGATGGGTTATATGAATGGCTTATCATGCCATTTAGCTTGACCAATGCCCCGAGCACGTTTATACACCTTATGCACCAAGTGTTGAAGCTGTTTCTTGATCAGTTCATGGTCGTTTACTTTGATGACATCTTGGTATATAGCAAATCAGAGGAGGATCATTTAGAGCACTTGAAGCAAGTTTTTGAGGCTTTACAAAGTCACAGCCTCGTGATCAATCTCAAGAAGTGCTTTTTTTGTAAAGAAAGTGTGCTCTTCCTAGGGTTTGTGGTTGGAAGCAAAGGTGTGAGAAGCTTCCTCGGATTAGCAAGTAAGAAGCTTCCTCGGATTAGCAAGTTTTTACTAGAGATTCATTTGTGATTTCAGTTCAATTACTGCTCTATTGACTACCTTATTAAAGAAGCAAACTACGTTTGCATGGAGTGAAGAAGTTGAGCATGCCTTCTGTGAGCTTTAAGAAAAGTTAAGTACTGCCCCTGTTCTCGCGTTGCTTGATTTTTCTAAGTTATTTGAAGTTGAGGTTGATGTGTGTGGAGTTGGTATTGGCACAGTGTTATCTCAAGAGAATTATGGAAGATCAATACAAAGGTGATGAAGACTTCGGAGAATTATGGAAGAAGTGCAAAGTTGGTAAAGGCGTAGATGATTATTTCTTGCACAAGAGGTTATTAATGAAAGGAGCGCAACTTTGCATACCAAAGATTTCACTACGAGAGAAACTCATATGGGAGATGCACGGTGGAGGGCTTTCAGCACATCTTGGGAGAGATAAAACACTGAACTCATTGAGTTCACAATTCTATTAGCCTGGTATGAGCAAGAACGTGACGAAAATGGTAATGCATTGCGCGATTTGCCAAGAAACAAAAGGCACCGTGCACAACACAAGATTGTATACACCTTTGCCGATTCCAAAAGCAATTTGGGAAGATATATGATGTAGGCACATAAAATGAATCCGAGACTTCCAACCATTCAGATTGAAGATCTCCATCTCAAATTGCAATTGAAGATATTTCCGCATACCAACTTGCATTTTTACGTACGGAATGTAATAAGGCCTAAGAGCCATTTTAGTCCTTTGCGTTTTCTCAATTGGTTTAGATTCATATTATTTGACCTTTGGCCGAGTAGGCTTTATGACCAGCCAAGTTCTCTTAATTTCTTTTCATTATAAATGTAAGTACATCAATTGTAATCGAATCATCATTGAATGAATTGAATTGAGTTTATCTCAGAATTACCAAGTGTAATTATTTGCATGAATTTGCATGTGTGCATGGATTTGCACGTCAAGTTCAAACCCGCCCTTGTTGGCCGTTTGATTCAATCAAACCCCTTCGATCATATAGTGTGAGTTGTCCCTGATTGAAGTTTCTATCCTTGTGTTTCAATCAATTCGTTCAAATCAATACCACTTAGATCAAATTCATTCCGCTGCCTACATCATGTGGTATCAGAGCATTGGTGAGATTCGACTCAATTCCTATGTTGAGTTGTTTGAGAGTGAGTGATTCATTATAACTGCAGAGCGTTGCAAGAGACCTAAACACTAAACCGTGCATTAGGATTTCGTGATCATTGATCCGAATCCCTCAATCCTTCCAAGCACCACCAAATAACCAATTAGAGACATGGCTGAGGATAATAATCTGAGGCTTGACATGAACACAAGGTTTGCCAACCTTGAGAACGCGGTCCAAGCGATCCTGATGCACTTGTATAACTTAGTGATCCAACAACCACCCGTTGCACCAATTCCTGAAGTTTATGTTCAACATGAAGAGGAGGAAGACGCAGACTCGGATGCAACTCTTTTTGTAAGAAGGGGAGGACGAGGAGTGTGAGGTTTAAGGGGTCGTGGATGTGGAGTGCGCGCTGAGGACATTCCAAGACGAGAAGATCATGTACCAAGACATGAAGATTGGGACGTTGATCCATATAGGCGTGTAGATTGACCATTCAAGATGAACATCGACAAATTTTATGGAGATATAGACCTCGAGGGTTTCTTGAATTGGATTGATTCAGTCGAAAAATATTTTGATTGCATGGATCTAGTGGAGGAATAAAAAGTGAACTACGTTGCATTCAAACTTGAATCCGGAGCGGCCATTTGGTGGAAAAAGGAGCAAGAAACGAGAAGAAGGCATGGTGATCTACCAATCCGTGATTGGCCGAGTATGGAGCAAGCTTTGAGAGAATGTTTCTTGCCAACGGATTACAACCGAACATTGTATACACAATTCCTGACGCGTGTGCAAGGATCTCGCTCTGTGGATGAATATATAACCGAGTTTATTTGGTTGGCTACAAGAAACAACATGGAGGATAATGAAGATCAAATGATAGCACGATTCATGGATGGCTTGCATTATGAAGTGAAGTCACGCATGGAGTTTGATACATTTCTCTATTTTCAGGATGCTTGTGCTAAAGCAAGGAAGATCGGATTGGCTTTGAAGAAAAAGCGTGTAACTACATGTTATTCTAGATCAGGATGCTTGTGCTAAAGCAAGGAAGATCGGATAAGTTAGGAGTTAGTGCGAATGATCCAAAAGCAACAAGCAAAGCGAGAGGTGTTCCTGAAAATTTGCAAAGCAAAGGCAAAGAGATTGAGTCCAAGACAAACTCCAATACCAGATGTTATAAATGCAATGAACTCGGACATATTTCAAGTGATTGTCCTAAACAAAAATTCACACAACTTGTTGAACGTGACAGCGAAGAAGAGGAGAATCTTGGAGCATACATTTGTGCACCTGTGGATACAAGTAGTGAAGAAGATCATGAAGAATCCAATGATGAAGAGGAGTATTGTGCCGTGCTGAGAAAGCTAGCCCTTGCAATGGAGAAGAAGGACGAGACACAATGCCACAACTTGTTTAGAATGCATTGTCACGTAGGAGAGGCTGTTTGTGAAGTGATTATTGACGGAGGATCACAAGAAAACTTTATAAGCAAGCAAGTGGTTGAGAAGCTTGGTTTGAAAACAACACCTCATACAGATTGGCTGGATCAAATCAGGAGGAGGTATCAAGGTGAAATCAAAATGCGAGGTGCCTATCTCAATTGGCAAGTTCAAGGACATGGTTTTGTGCGACATTTTAGATATGGATGCATGCCATATTCTACTCGGTTGTCCTTGGGAATTTGAAAATAAGGCTGTGCATCATAGAGAGAAGAATACGTATGAAGTAAAGAAAGAAGGGAAGCAATTCACTCTCTTGCCAAGCAAGCCAAAGCATGCGAAGATCAAGTCAAATCATACCGTGCAAACTACGAAATTGGTAACCTCTCATAAACTGATGCTTGTATCGATTAAAGAATTTGGAGGATGTCATGTTGATGTTAGACCATCCAACAATAAGCATGGAGAAATGCAAGTTCCAATTGGGCCAATAACAAGAGCACGAGCCAAGAAGCTTCAAGCTGAACTCAATGGATTCATTCAAGGCTTTTGGACTCAAGCTGAAGCAAGCAAGCCCAAGGACGACCTAGAAGCCCATGCTAAGCCCATACACATTATTAGTGTCATTCCAGACGCTTAGCATGCACGTGATTGCTTTGGATGCAAGGAATCTTCCTATTTCGGAAGGTAGCTTATTATTTAGTTAAGTCCTTAGTTTGATCAGGAAACTATATTCCAGCAACTATGACTTATTTAGGACTAAGAGAAACATGCTTATAGACTTCCTAAAGCATGTTTAGATTCATTCTTATTTAGTTCTTGTTTAGGTTGTCAATTCGGCCAGATTAAGACTTCTTCTTATTTTGGCCAGAATAGACTTTGTTTTAATTAGGAAGTTGATGTACTTAAGAGCCTATATAAAGAGGCCTACGTTCGTTAATAAAGACACACAACTTTGATATTCAGAATACTTAGCATACGGCTAATTTGGTGAGTTGATACTTATTGTGCTTTCTTGGTTAGGCTAGTGTGTTGCTTAGCTAAGGCAACATTTTTCACTTATCAAACGGTTCTTCCATCACTGCAGTCAAATCCATGCAGTCAAAATATTTGTCGATCGAATCCATCCAATTGAGGAAACCTTCGACGTCAAGATCACCATAAAACTTTTCAATATTCATCTTAAAGGGGCGATCTACACTTAGAGAGGATTAGTTATTCGCTAACTTGAAGAAGTGCACCTTTTGTATAGATAAACTTGTTTTATTGGGTTTTGTTGTTGGAGCTAATGGAATACAGGTTGACGAAGAAAAGATCCGAGCTATTCAAGATTGGCCAAGCCCTGAAAGTGTTGCAAATGTGAGAAGCTTTCATGGGCTAGCTAGTTTTTATATAAGATTTGTGAATGACTTTAGTAGCATAGCCGCACCCATCACTGAAGTTATCAAGAAGAACGTGGGCTTCACTTGGGGAGAAGCTCAAGAGAAGGCATTCCAGCTACTTAAAGGGAAGTTGACTAATGCACCCTTGCTAGCTTTACTTAATTTCTCAAAGACGTTTGAAATTGAGGGTGATGCTTCTGGTATAGGAATTGGAGCTGTCCTTATGCAAGAAGGAAGACCTATGCATACTTTAGTGAGAAGCTAAGTGGAGCAACCTTGAACTACCCAACATGGCAGCATTACTTGTGGCCCAAGGAATTCGTGATTCATTCTGATCATGAATCATTGAAGCATTTGAAGGGACAACACAAATTGAATAAGAGGCATGCACGATGGGTGGAATTTATTGAGACATTTCCTTATGTCATACGCTATAAGCAAGGTAAGGAAAATGTAGTAGTTGATGCACTATCACGAAGGTACACCTTGATCTCAACTCTTGATGCTAAACTACTTAGTTTTGAACACATTAAAGAGATGTATGTTGATGATGTCGACTTTGGTGAGTTGTTTAGATCAATCGAAAGAAGTGCATTTGGTAAGTTCTTTCGGAATGTAGGTTACTTGTTTCGTGAAAACAAACTTTGTGTGCCTAATTGTTCTATGCGAGAATTACTAATTCAGGAGGCACATGGAGGTGGATTGATGGGACATTTCGGGATTGCAAAGACTTTGGCGATGCTTCAAGATCATTTCTTTTGGCCACACATGAAGAAAGACGTTGAGAGAGTTTGTGGTAGATGCGTCAAGTCAAAGGTAAAACCCCACGGTTTGTACACCCCACTACTTATACCTAGCGAGCCTTGGATTGATATCTCTATGGATTTTGTGTTAGGTCTGCCTAGGGCTAAACGTGGAAGAGATTCAATTTTTGTGGTAGTGGATAGGTTTTCTAAGATGGCGCATTTTATTCCATGTCACAAGACTGATGATGCCTCAAACATTGCTAATTTGTTCTTTAAAGAGGTTGTTCGGTTGCATGGCATGTCTAGAACAATCGTTTCTGATAGAGATGCTAAGTTCTTGAGCTACTTTTGGAAGACCTTGTGGAGTAAGTTAGGTACCAAGTTGTTATTCTCTACTACTTGTCATCCACAAACTGATGGTCAAACTGAAGTTGTGAATAGAACTTTGTCAACTTTATTGAGGGCACTTATCAAGCATAATATTAAGACATGGGAAGATTGTTTGCCACACGTTGAGTTTGCTTATAATCGCTCCGTACATTCTGCCACTCAGTTTTCACCTTTTGAACTTATTTATGGCTTTAATCCTTTGACTCCATTGGATTTATCACCTTTGCCTATGAGTGAACAAGGTAATTTAGATAGAAAAAAGAAGGCTGAAGTTGTCAAGCAATTGCATGAGAAGGATGACACAAAGTTGTCTTTGAGCTGGGAGATTGGGTCTGGTTGCATATGAGGAAGGAGCATTTTCCTGTCCAACAGCATTCCAAGTTGCTACCTCATGGAGATGGACCATTCCAAGTGGTTGAGCGCATTAATGATAATGCTTACAAGCTAGACCTCCCAGGTGAGTACAATATGAGTGCTACGTTTAATGTTACTGATTTGAGTCCTTTTGATGAAGGTGATGCAGATTTGAGGACAAATCCTTTTCAAGAAGAGGGGAATGATGCAAGCATGCCTACATCCAAGCAATCCAAGCTACACGACTCTCATCAAGTGCAAGTGCCAATTGGACCAATGACGCGTGCAAGAGCTAGGAGGCTTCAATATGAACTTAGTAGATTAATTCAAGTCCAAGAACGTGCATTCAAGTCCAAGGATGTGCATGAGGCCCATGCAAAGCCTATGCACGTGATAGAAGCTATTTTGGAAGGCTCGTCAACTTTGCCAATCTGAAGCATGCAAGTTCGTCCTATTTTTTCCATGCACAATCTGAATGGGATGTGATATTTTAGCAAGCTTCTAGTATCTTTATTTATATTATTTAATTCCTATTTAGTTGAATAAAGAGGCCAGAATCTCCTTGTCTTGGAGTACAACTTTCGGCCAGATTAGGAGAAAGCTTTAGGCAGATTGCTTTTAGCTTGTTTAGGCAGATTGTCTTAGCTTATTTAGGAGTTTATTATTTAGGACGTTTTTAAGAACATCCAGCCTATAAATAGAGGCTTGGACGAGTGTTTTAAGACACCCTACATTCGAATTGAATAAAATTAAGTCTATTGACTTTGTGAGTTTAACTCAGCTTGTTCTTGCCTAACCTAGTGTGACGTTTAGGTTGAACGAATCTTTCACTTATTAAACGAGTTTGCCATCCTCCTTTGTGGCATGATACGACATGACTTAGAGTTCTCAGATTGTTCGTAACTCAGGTTGAGACTCTTTTGCCGAGGTTCTTGCTGGTCCAGTTTGTAGGTTCGAAGTCTCATCCGTTCTAGGCAACAATAGATCCGTGTGAATCGTGTTTCTCCTGACGAGATCACATCACTATTTAGGAAGTTATTTGCTCTCAGATTTTGTTTTGGAGAGTTTGAAGCTAATTTGGAAGCTTAGGATGCACACAATCTTCTGGAATCATGCAAGGACGAATTTCAACCTATTTAGTCCATGCATCTACTTGTTTAGGACGTGCAATATTAGTTATTCTATTATATATTATGTATTTAGATTACTCTTGTTTAGTAGATTACAATCTGACCAGAATTCACCTATTTAGGAATAAGTAAAATTTGGTCAGATTGCAAGCTCCTTTTTAGGAGTTAGATTGTTTAGGAATGTTTGAAGACTTTGTAGCCTATATAAAGGCATCTTAGCATAATAAAACGTGGACCCCAATACATGAATTCATTCTGAATATTATAAGTCTTTGACTTAGTGAGTTTTGATAACTCTGCTTATTCTTGCCTAAGATTGTGTGCCGTTTAGCTTGAACTTTATCTTCACTTATCAAACAAGTTTACCACCCTCGTTTGTGATGTGATTCGACCTTGACTAAGGTTCTCAGATTGCTCTTGGCTCGGGTTGAGGCTCTTTTACTAAGGTTCTTGCTGGTTTAGTTCGTGGGTTTGAAGTCTACTCTATCCTAAGTAACAATAGATCCGTATAATTGTGTTTCTCCTGCCGAGATCACATCATTTGGTATCAGAGCTACGACTTGTTGTTTAGACCATTTTATCCTTGTTATTTTATGTGTTTTATACTCAACTTGTTGCTTATCAATCGGCTGACCTATCCTTTTAATTTTGTGTGTGTGTTAGTTCATGTTTTGTTTCATCTGGTAGTTTGATTTCGTTCTAGTGTTTTAGTTTTAATCAGATTCGTGACTTAGTGTTCTAGGTTGTGTAATCTGGTCAAAAAAAAAGAGAGAAAAGAGAATAAAAAAATGTGACAAAAAAAGGGAGAGAATCAGAATAACTGATGTGAGCAAGCCCAAGGATGCACCTACTATCAAGCTTGTAGATTCGCAGCAAGTTCAAGTTCCAATTGGGCCAATGACAAGGGCAAGAGCTAGGAAGTTGCAATCCGACTTTAATAGACTAATGCAAGAAGTTTGGGCTCAAGCAAGTGCGTGGAGGATCAAGGATGTCCAAGAAGCCTAAGGGAGGCCCATGCACATTTTGGAAGCTAAATTGGAAGCCTGAGATTCACGCAATCTGAAGGATGCATGCGCACGTGAAATTCAGCTTATCTTGGACATGCATCCCTAAATTTTAGGAATTGCATCTACTATGTTTTAGGATGTGATATTCACTAGTTATTTTGTTATTTATCTTTATTTAGGTTATTTTTCCTATATAGTTGTTTATTTCGGCCAAAATTCCTTTAATTTAGGAAGGAGAGTTTTGGCCAGCCTTGAACTCCTTATTTAGGAGTGTTTAGGAATAATTTAAGACTTTGGTCCCTATATAAAGGCATCACTACTTAATAAAACGTACACAACTTTAATATTCAGAATACTTAGCATACAGCTAATTTGGTGAGTTGATACTCATTGTGCATTCTTGGTTAGGCTAGTGTGTCATTTAGCTAGGGCAATGTTTTTCACTTATCAAACGGTTCTCCCATCACCGTTTGTGGCATGATTCGACTACAAGGCTTAGGTTCGTGACTTCCAATTGATCGGGTTAGGGTGAGCCTTCACCAAAGTTCGAGCATTGCGTGGTTGGAGTTGAAGTCTTTCTCATCCAGCAAGTAGCAATGGTCCATTCATATGGACTTCATAACGAGTTTCATATCATTTGGTATCAGAGCTACGGCTTCCTACTACTTATCCTTTATTTACGTTTTATTAGTTTAGCATTCAATTAGTTTTGTTTTCGTCCAAGTAACTTTATTCATTTTGAGTTTCGTTGCTTTCGGTCAAGGAAAAAGAAAAAGAACAAAAAAAGAGAGAAAAAAAGAAAAGAAAAAAAGAGGAAAAAATTGAAAAGGAACAAAAAAAAGGGAAAGAAGAAAAGGAAGGAACCAAACAGGAAGTTGCAAGACTAAATAGGCATTCGCAAGAAAGAGAAATGTTCCAAAACAAGGAGGCTTGCACGCAAAAGAGGAAACAAAGACCAAAACAAGTGTGCGAGCTAAACAAGCAATCTTGCGGATCAAAAGAGGACAAGGACAAATCAAGAAAAGAAAAGAGACACACGCAAGACTAAAGAGGGAAGAACGAAACCTTCTGGTTGATATGAATCTGATGGGCTTGAAGTTTTGATCTAAACTCCAATGAGTTTATGGAAGAGTAAGGACATCCAAGAAGCCCAAGGGAAGCCCATGCACGTTCTTGAAGCTATTTAGGAAGTTACTTGCTTACAGATTTCGTTTTAGAGAGTTTGAAGCTATTTTAGAAGCTTAGCAAGAACATATTATTCTGGAAACATGCATGGATGTGTATCAACCTATTTGGGACATCCATCAACCTATATTGGATGCATAGCACCTATTTGGGATGCCTAGAATGCATGCAATCTTCTAGAAGAATGCACGTATGAAGACCAGCCTATTTTGGACATGAAGATCTTCCTATTTGGGACGTGCATCATCTTGTTTAGGACGTGCATCTATTTATATTTACTAGATATTATATGTTAAGATTGTTTCTTGTTTAGTAGATTACAATCTGACCAGAATTCACCTATTTAGGATTAAGTATAATTTGGTCAGATTGCAAGCTCCTTTTTAGGAGTTAGATTGTTTAGGAATGTTTGAAGACTTTGTAGCCTATATAAAGGCATCTTAGTATAATAAAACATGGACCCCAATATATGAATTCATTCTGAATATTATAAGTCTTTGACTTAGTGAGTTTTGATAACTCTTCTTGTTCTTGCCTAAGCTTATGTGTCGTTTAGCTTGAACTTTATTTTCACTTATCAAACAAGTCTTCCATCCTTGTTTGTGGCGTGATTTGACTTGGACTAAGGTTCTCAGATTGCTCTTGGCTTGGGTTGAGGCTCTTTTGTCGAGGTTCTTGCTAGTTCAGTTCGTGGGTTTGAAGTCTACTCCATCCTAAGCAATAATAGATCTGTATAATTGTGTTTCTCCTGCCGAGATCCCATCATTTGGTATCAGAGCTACGGCTTGTTGTTTTAGGCTATCTATCCTTGTTATTTTTGTTTGTTTAGTACTCAGCTTGTTGCTTATCAATCGGCTAATCTATCCATTTAGTTTTGTGTGTTTTAGTTCGTGTTTTTGTTTCGT